>CABFPE010000115.1:661082-682450 GCA_900660155.1 Hofstenia miamia | reverse complement strand
AACACGAAACGAAAATGCAACGGCTTAGAAAAATGCAGATATGAAGATAATGTACCAGGGGTGTTCAAAATATTCGTAGAATTTTACTTCATATACATGTATAATTCATAAAAACAAAAGTATCACCACATATCTTCCCTAACTGTAATTCACTTAGATCATCGGTGCTGACGTGCCCCAATTCCCGCATGGAAGAAGTCTTGTGGCTTGAGGTTGAACCTCTCATCTACGGCGGATTTCAGCTCCTCATCGTCTCTAAAGCGCCTTCCCCGAATATCGGTCTTCAATCAGTTGAAATCGCTAAGGCCAGTTTGAGATTGTAGGCTAGGTGAACCAACTGTTCGAAGCACATTTTATTGATTGCGGCTTGTGCCCCGCGGTACATTTGCAGTAGCGCACTGTCATTCAGAAGGAGCATACTACGAGTCAGAAATCCTCGCCTTTTCTTCTTGATGGTTCGATGAAACTTGACCATCAGATCCGAGTAGTACGGACTAATGATGATAGACCTTCTGGGCAAGTAATCGATAAGCAGAAGACCATTTAATCCTAGAAGACTTAGTCCGAAACTTTTGGAGTTGGCGATTCGCTGTGCTTCCACTGCATTGAGGCGATCTTGCTCTCAGGATCGCAGTGGTGCACCCAGGTCTCATTTCCAGTCGTAAGTCGCAAGTGGGAGTCTTCTGTATCTCTCCTGTAAAGTTCCAGAAGTTGTGAGCTGAGGCGCATCCACTGCCATGGATCTTGCACATGCAGGCTTCGAGGCACCCATCTCTGAGAGATGCAGATTATCGTGAGGAATTGTAAAAGCGCTCCCTTCTGAAATACAGACTTCCTTGACCCTAAAACGGCGATCAGTAATCACAAGCTCCCCCACACGCCGGATGACTTCTGGGTTCGTCACCTCCAAGGGTCAACCTGACTAAGGATTGATGGCTTCTCTTGAACTCTACGGTCCACTTGGTGACTTTGGAATATTTGGAGGATTTTGCTGGTGGATCTTAGTCATCCGTTGCATGATTTCATTCGCTGAAGAACCTTCTTTGACTAGGAATTTGATGACGGATCTGAATTCAATCAGTGACGATTCAATTTTCTACATTGATTCAATGAGTTTGTAGTCTTTTTATGACTGAACGAACAAAACAAAGTGGGCAGTTTATTGCATGTGAACATAATTAACATCGATCAACTTACAAACGAAATTACAACTTAGTTCATTATTTCTAAGCATTTCATTCTACAAACTTATTGAAAGACTTAGTATGTATGACTATTATTATGCACAGAAGTATGGAGCTCGATTTTCAATTTTCGAGTATTTTTACGTGAAGAAAATTGAAAAATAATTTTTTTTATAATTACAAAAATTATTACAGTTCCTGCTGTCTTCTAAAAACATTTTTTATTAATATTGAATTAATATTCATATATCTATAAGTTTTTTGTTAATAATTGTAATTCAATGCAATGTAAGCACTATGTAATCCTTATTGAAGTGATTTTTGTATTAATTAAAAGTCAGAAATAGAAGTAAAATGTGACATTTTTTTAAAATTCAATGCATTGAGTTATTTTTGAAGAAGTGTCTACTGTTGGTGATTTAGGCGTTGTTGGTGTTGGTCCTGTTGGTGAGGCAATTTCTTCAGCCAATTTCAACAAAAATTAGAAATAAAATTAGAATTTTCCACATTTAAATTAAAATATATCTTTACAAGAAAATGAAATTGTGGTTAAATTGCTGTTGAGTAAGAAAACAATGACTAAATTCAGAGAAATATAAGACATTGTCATTTGAGAATTCAAATATCATAGCTGATATTTTTAATATTTCTTTAACAGAATATTTCAAATAATTGATTTTATATATAAAATACAATTTCTGAACTAGTTTAGAACAATTCAACGACTTCCGATATCTTTAAAGCTATATAATGTAAAAGACATTAATTAGAGAAAAACCTGTTAGAATTGCTCTCATATTTTCTTTTTTGTGGAATTGTATATTTTAATCAGAGATTTACTAAATTATAAAATAAAATTATAAATCAACATTTGCATTAGTTATAAATTTTCAATTCAACATTTTCACAATTCTTAAATTTACAAATTAATATTAACATTAGTCTTAGATTTATAAATACGAAATACATCGGTCTTAAATGTTACAGGAGGAGGAATACAATCACATCAGGTTGTCAGGTTGATAGAGATGAATAGGTGCAATAGTAGAAATTATAGTGATGAGCATCACTGTGACGGTGTTCTTGCAATAATTGCACAATCAGTGCAGCGAGTTAAAACAATCCATAAACGGGTCAAAAGATCTTTCCTTGCTATTCTTGTCGTTGTTTTCAAATGAATGGCTAATCTGCCAGCAATCTTTATGAGTTTTCATAGATTCATTACCACATTAACCATAGTGCGCTACAGCAATTGGAAGACACTCCCAGAAATCTCAGAGTATTTATCATCATTGTTATTATGTTTTCCCTGCTCCGCTAGCTATAAAACATTGCTTGACATTGCACTCGCTCCAGTAAAGAGTTGATTATTGAGCAGCTGTGCAACTGTCACATCCATTGCTCCTGAATTTCCAAGTGACTAAACAGAAACAAGAAAGTCTGCTGGGCATGAAAGTCTGTAGGGAAGATTAGCTCCTTGCTATAATATCGGCTTGAGATGTGCTCGCCTGCAGGAGTTGAGGATAACACTCGTTAGTGAATTATGTCTTCAGAATAATATCACTACCCTTGCAAAGGCATGATGACCTAATGGGTCGAGTGCTTTATCTGGACATAATAAGAACGTACCCATTCGGACGGAGTCCCAGCCTAAATTTAACAAGCACTTGTACCTCATTTGTGTCTAGCCGATGTCTTTGACACGGTGATCACACTCGGTTAATTCTGCCGAGTAATGGAAGTTGTAAATGATTTATATATTATATTATATAGATTTCTTAGTATAATTTATATTGTATTAGTTTAGTATTACACATATAACAAAATAAAAATGTCCACCCGCACCGCAACCCACGTGGTATTTGAAATTCAGTACCCGCTCTGCACCGTATCCGCGTCCATCCTTGCTTAGAACTATATATTAAAATAAATATCCAGACTAAGTTTTCAAAATATTTTCGAAATGTTCAAAAGATTCATTTGTTAGATCATATTATGAAATGTAAATGAAAATAGTGAATTATTAATATAGCAGTTTGAAAGAGATTTACCAATGACAATTCCCAGAAGCACTTGATGTAGAAAATGTGTAAGAAATAGCACTCTGGATAACGATGCCAAAACGATCACTTCGATCAGCAATATAAACATAGTCAGATTCACAGAGATTCTAAGCACTTGAAATCACAAAATGCTTGGAAAAACATAATAATTAAAGAAAGTTAATCTAGAGACAAATTGTGCGACAAAAGTAGCAAATGTAAATGTCTCATTCACATCAACAATATATATATATATATATATATATATATGTGTATATTACATACAGTTGATGAAATTGCTGAAAGGCAAAATGTAGGTTAACCCGGTTTTGTTTTATATCAAATTCTCTAGTGAGCTTATATATATACAACTAGGAACATAACCAAATCCATTCCTTTTTTACTATTAAGGGAATTGCATTTAAATATAATCATTCTCTATGTTCAGCCTTGTTTCCATATTATCCATTATAAAAGAGCTATTTAAGATATAAAACAGCATCCCTATTTGATTGTGCGTACTTCATTAGCTATACACATATTCATTTTTATGTCAATCTGTCTAGCTGGTGTTTGAAATAAATCTAAAATTTGAGTGTTTTTAGTGTTCCTACAGGTAGATACAAAAAATTCATCCTTTAAAAACACTTAATAATGAACTATTTTAGATTCAGTTTTGTATTTCTAATGACCTCATTCATATGAAATCTGTGTAATGGGCTGACATTTGTGTCTTAATATTTCTTAAATAAAGCATAATTTTTTCCTAGGACAAAAAATTTAAGCAAATCATATAGTGATATTATAATTTTTTGAATTTATTCAAAAATTCAAATTTCGTGAGTAGCCCCCATTGCGGTTGGTTCAACTTGACAAATTTCCCAAACTTTAGTTAGCGCCATAAAACCCGCTAAGTGAAACAATGACATTAGATTTTGAGGTAAATGAAGAGTTTCGGTTGCAAGTTTTTTCGCAAACTAAAAGACTTCAATGGTCATGTAGACATTTGTTTTCTTGCTTCATGATTTTTTAGTAATAACTTTAAGATACGTAAATAATTTGAAACTACTTGAAATGCTTAAAAATGCTTTTTACACATAATTGCCTAAGAAAGCTCACAAGAACTAGATAAAAACTTAAAAACTTATTAGCATAAGACTAAGACTTAGAAATATTATGCATACGTTTTGTAAGTTTCACAAGACCTACACACTGTGCGCCTTATACTTGTGAGCTTAAGAGCCGATAATTCGAGCAAATTACCAATTTTTGACTAAAACTTACTGGTAAACACGTGTAAGTTTCATTAACTGAAAGAAACGATTTGAAATATTCAATATTCCTGAAATTCGACAATTTCTAAATATTGATCAATGTCAGCAAAAGAAGCTAGGAATTTGAAAAGCTGTTGTGAAGTGCTAAAGTGATTTCTTTGAACAAGATACGGATAATTATTACAATCTGTTGTAAAATTGGATTTCCAACTGTGAAGCTCTTGGTTGCAAGGTCGGATTAAGTTTGACTACATTAACACCTTAGCAACATTCCTTAGCAGTTGTTGGTAAATCTGTACCATGCCATCAAAACACTTAAAGAGTCCTACCAAGACTGATGAGACTAACGTACAATGACAGACTATTGCTTGGAATTAAATAAGAAAAGCTTAAAAAACATCTTGAAAACTTAAATCATGGAAATGAAAATTTGTTGTTTATTGAATTTTTTAATAAACTTTTTTGTATTGTAATATCTCCCGCGGGTGCTTTTAATCCCTAATTTCGCATAGAAACCTATTCTTAAGAAAACGATGGCTAAATCGAAAACAATTGGTCTGGCCCATATAAACAACCAGTACCGATATTACAGTATTTGTGGATTTTTGTCAAATATATATCGTATTTCAAAACTATTCTTGAAAATTGCATTGATGCTCATTGATTCATAAAATTTTAGATATCAAAAGATGCGCGTCTGAAAGCATACTGTTCAAGTTGATGTAAGGACAGCTTGCATCTCGTTGAAGTCATTCCAAAGATGCTCTACTATTTGCACACTATGTATTTCTATATTTACGAATTTAACCATTGTCTAAATTTAACTTCAATATACATTCGAATGCATGAAATACAATTTTGGATTTAAATTTAAAATATTGATCTTTGACGTTTTAACTTGAAAAAATATTCTTATTCAAATCAAGGCTGTAAATAGTTTTCATACATTATATTGCCACTGATAATCATTACAGTTGGGGTTCTGTGCTACGGGCATCCTCGGATATGTCATTGCGAATGTACGCTTAGCAACCTCATTCACAAAGTCTACAATTGGTGAAATCTAGAATGTTAGGATTTAACAATATGCATATAGGAAAATTGTATTTGTTTGCTATTCATTCTTGATCTTAAAATGCTCCGTTATGAATTTGTTTGTGTTAAAATAGCATTCTTCTATTTTAAGTAAACGTTATTAATCGGGTTGCGGAGTAAAATCAGCCTATTGCAAGGCAAAGAAGATATTATGGCGTTTTCACAAATATTTTATGAAAAATCCATCTTAGTAGTATCTTGGATCCTATACTTGGATGAATGCCCTCAAGTTTGGTCAAATGATAGTTTGGTAAACTTTATCATGGGCTTTAGAATGATATTCTAAACTTTTCTTCATCTAATTCCTTGGACAAAACAAAGCAAGGCAAACGAAGTATTAGCTGTTAGTTACTTATAAATTAATTAATACGAATAAATAGCACAAGCGGAAAAGGCTAGGTTTCCCATAAGTATTTGTAAATCAAATTGCAATAATATTGGATTGGTCCACTGATATGAATCTAGTGTACAAATGTTTACCCGTTTTTTCAGGCAACAGTGCAGTGCTTGTGTTTGCAGTCCGAATAATGCAAGTTTGGCAATGCATAGCGGTAGCTTGAGATTAGAAAGTGGAAAAAATGAATTTGAAAGTAGCTTAAATTATTGAAGTTTGAAGGAAATTATGAAATAAAGGTGAATAAAACCTCCCTGAGAACGGAACCATGCGATTTTTTCAGTAAAATTTTTCGCTTAGAAAATTAAAAACAAAGATATTTGTTTTTTACAACTCTCTTGGAAAATGAAATTCGGACATTGGCAATTTTCATCAAATATTATCAATGAATATCAGTCATAGACGCATGCTTTAAAGACCATTCACTTGAACAGCTATGAGCAGACCCATAAAAATAAAGGTACTTCTACTCTCCTACTACGTACTTTTAAAAATTTATATATTCCGATTCGTCGAAAAAATTGTTGCATATGCTATTATTTGAAATTTATTCAAATGCTTTGCATGAAAGCATAAGTGCATTGTTATGCCAACAGACAATTATGCTGCAAATATGAAAATGTTTCAGCAGAAGTTGTAGCCCTGATCGCATCCAACTCTGACTGTAGCTGAGCACTTCCCAAATAGCAAGCCATTAACGGTCCGACGATAAGCCATTGTAGTTGCCATTAATGGCAGATGACCGCTGGACAATTAATGGGACAATAATATATATCCCACTGTGACCGGTTTACCTCAAAAATGTCTAAAGGATAAAATGTCTAGCTATATAAAACACTGAAAACAACCGTTACGACGAGAGAATGAAATTATCCACACTAAAATTAATCAATTTATGTTTAATGTTAACTTATTGCAAATTCTTTGTATCAAAATCATATGCGAATTTATACATAAGCAATGTTAAGGATTCGTTTTCTTGGAAAAATCCGTCCGGACGGTATAATACAGGTTCGACTCTTGCCGAGTCCTTTAAATTAATACCATTTATATACATTTGAAAAATTGCGACTTAATATATTTCATATTAAGTCAATATCACAAATATCATACTTGTTCATACGTTTCTTAACTGATATTAACTTTGTATAAACTAGCAAATATGCTTATGCAGGGTTTCCTGGTCCCCGGATTAATTATCCTTTATCCACTTGAAAGGTATCATGAGAGAACTCAACTCTCACTCTTTGTAGCCAGGATATTCAAACAGTTTTTAAACATATGCATTGGATGCATCGACTAACTGTGTCTTGACAAAACTAGTTGCAGATGTACCAGATTTTTCAAAATTGAACTTCAAATTGCATCTGAACTATTTAGCTGCTATGGCGGAATCTTATTTTTCAGGATCATGAGGCTTTAACATTTAATTAATATTAGTCGTAAATAGAGGGAATATACTATTGAGTGTAAAAATAATTTGCTTCACAACGCCTTTAGCGCCGTATTTCCTGTTGTGACATCAATATTAAGTAGTGTGTAAATATTGTACTTATTGCAATATTTAGTTTGCACTAATGTGAAAAAACCCATTTTATAGTAAATTACCAAGTTGTTCGCATTTTTTTGTATCAATAAATCCTTCATTAAGTAATAATAAGGAGCCCTTATTTGAAGAAATTTCTTCATTAAATTAATATCTTTAACTATTTGACAAGTCTAAAATTTTAGACGTTTTATCCTTTATACATTTTGAGGGATACCCTGTGACCCATTGGTGAGCCAGTAATGGTCGATAATTGTACCATTGGTGAGCCAATAATAGTCCATTAATAGGCCATTGATGGTTTTGATAGCATAGCATTACTTTTATCTGTAAAACGACAATTTTATTGCTAAGCAGTTCAAACATTTCTGCTTAAACAAACACAAGCCCAGCAAAACGCAGAAGGATATCTGTTATAATTAGAAAGTATGTCTTATTTAAAAATGATAACAATAAGCATAAAAATCTGCCAAATGTAACAAAAATTCAAAATTTTTAAATTAAGTAACAATTTTTGAATAGTACTTTCTTAAATCGTGAAAAATGTCTTCTACTCAAATGTAACTTTTTTATATGACAGTTAATTTCAAGGCGTCCAAATATTCATGAACAAATTATTTAGAAAATTCTTTCAAAATAATGACTTGAGTTTTATTTGCAAGCATCTGCTCATTGATTATTGATTACTAAAGTTGCCACTAATGCCACAAATGAGCCACTGATGGCATCAGTGGTAACAAATGTCACATGTTTCCCACAAACAGTCCGAGGATGATAGCCAATATTATATTATGAATTGTAATTCCTAACTTGGCATAATTTGGTTGAGTTAAGGGCACCGTTGGAAGTGTGTAAAGTACATATATATTATCCTTAAGATGGAACAACCTGCTACAAACCATTTAATTCCTTATACAGTGCTCATAAAAAAAGAGCAGGCATACTAGATTGCATTATCAACTACTGAATGGTAAATAATTTCATTTATTATGAAAATTTAATTTGATCTGGCATAATTATAAATTATCATTATTAATATTTGTTAGCTAGATGGCAAATCAATCCAGTAATGCCATTAATGACTCATGGTTGCACCATTAATAGTTATAAGAAACTGAAAATTGAAATAAACCTTTAACGCAATGTATATATTATATACAATAACATAATAAGTTCAATGCAAAATTGTGGAATTTTAAGATTTTTAAAAAATTTTGTTTTGTTGGTTGTGTTTGGCAAATGAATTGCCATGATTGGCCATTGATTCCAATAATAGACCATTGGTTATCCGACAATGCTAGCTACTTGGTTTAATACCAAATACCATATCATAGGGCACAGACCAAAATAATTTAAGTTTTCATACTACACGCAGTTGCCTGAGAACGTGTGAGTTGAAGCGGCACGCTCAAAGCTCTACAAACAGTGAACATCAACAGAAGTAAAATAACCATAATTATTTTAGAAGAAATACCGCATTACCGGTATTTTCGGTGTATCTCTATTTTGCCGGGTCATACTATATGTAATTCAAGATAGCCCCAAAGATATAAAATACAAAATTTTAGTAATTTCATTCAAAAGCTACTTAACAAAGTTTTAGTATTTGAGTAAATAAAAATTATATTGATAACTTATCATACAACTTGGATATTTAAATTAGCATACAAAAATGCTCTGGACACAATTCAGAACAAGATATATTTAGTTTTTATTAAAAATTAGTATAAAAATACCATTTTTGAAATCACTGTTAGTTTACCGCAAACTGCTCATGTTCATTCTAAAGGAAAAACTGTTTTCCAGATTTTCAAACGTTTTTCTCCAAGCCTATTATGAAATTTGGAAATCCTCATATATGCACACAATTATTGTTGAAAAGGTATTAACATAATGTTGAAATCTGTACTAAAGTATATTGCTGTGGATAAAGTCCTAAAAAAGATTCACTATTTTTGAAAAAAATAAAATTCTCTGCATTTCTAATTTTCAGTTAATCAGCAGCGAAGCGAAGCACAAAACTTAGCTGATTATTTATATGTAGGTAGCACACCAAAAACCATTTTGCGTGCCATTGAGGAAAGTCATTAAAAAACAAAAAAAATCATAGGCGAGTTAAGGCTAATATTGAGTATGAAGGGTTTCATTTCAAGTCAAAGCATTTTGAATGAATATTTTGTTAATTTTACGAGAGTAAGGTGTGAAATATCCTTTTTGTTAATATTGTATTTGCCATTGGTAAATATGCTGTGATGTGTGGTTTTATATTGGCATTATTTTCTCAGTTATTTCTGCATCTTACGTACATAGACTCTGTTTATCATTCAGTCAAAAAGTTGAGCAAGGTGCTCTTTGTCAACAATTTGATGTCGAAAAACACATTTTTGATTGCACACTAAACAGACCTGATAAAATTTAAATAGTTCGATTAGAAAATCAGAAGCCCTCGTATTAGTAACTCAGGTAAGAAGCACTTTCTTTTAGCCCCAGTGACCAGGCCTTTCGATAAACGAGTGTATTGCTATGTATAAATTTTGTTTATACAAATAAAGACTAGTTTATTATTTTCAAATTATATAGTAAATGGAAGTACATATTTAGGTTTACTCCTGAAAATTTCATATGATTTTGATCGTATCCCCTTTTCCATAATTCAAAACTGTGTATGCAAATATGTATTAATATTTGGGGATTTATTTTCGAATATACAAGTATTTGGATGATATAATATAAAAACTAAGATATACTCCCCTTCATAAGTTTAATTTAAACATCTATTTAGTATATTTTGAAATGTATATTCTCTTAAATGTAAATTCAGTATTAATCATAGAAAGCAGAATTAAGTATTTATGCTGTAAGTATTAGCAAATTCAGCATAAAACTGAAAGCAAATATATGTCAACAGTGCCAAAGCTAGCATTCCTATTGAGAGATTTTCCACTTTTTCAGGATGTATAAGCTTTCTATTCGAATCGTAATTTATGCAAATTCATAATCAGCTTGTAACTAAAATAACCGCAAATATCATTTTATAATTGTACATAAAATTCCAAAAATTGAAAAAATCTTTGTGTACTTTCAACACTCCCATCGGAAAGCCATTTTCCTTAAGAAATTTTCCATCTCATTGTCTGGGAACAAAAATAGGCAAGGCGGCTCAGTAATAGGGAATTTGGGCACGCCCATGTGAAGGAAAAATGTTTCCATTTGCCAACCCATCGTTATGTATGTTAGAAATTTACGCTAAAAACTAAAATTAAATATATTCAGAGTATAAGAAAAAAATGTAAAATTTATAAAAGTAAGTTGAAATTGAATTTTTGCTTATAAGGTCTAGGAATATTAATGCACATTTCGGATTATTTACGTGCATTGGCCATTTTTATGAGTCCAAGCCTGTTCTTATCTTGCAATAACTCCCACTTTACGTGCGAAGTCATATATGCTCAGCGAAAAGTCTAATAATTGCAGTAAAGACCAGTGATACCACATATTTGTGGTTCCGTGTTCAATTTTTTTTAATATTCTAGGTGCCAATCCAGTCGCGCTGGTTCTTTTCCCATACATCTAAGCCCCCCCCCCCCNTATGTGCTAAAATTTCTGAATTTTTAAGGTGAACACGGAATAAAGAAAATGCTATGTAGACATGCATTTGCTTAGCAATCATAAAATGATATAATATACTATGATATAATATAATATATTAAAATATAGTATATAATAATAATATAATATTATATTATATAATGCAATAGCAAATTTTGAATGAAGTTGGTCTCGGTTTCATCCAGTGTTATATTTTTTTTTGGTTTTATTTGCCATAATGTGTCTACCGGAACGGTAGTAGTAACAAGATTGAAAAATGGTAAGAAAAAGTGGGTCGAAATTTCAAAAATTGCTTACTGTTAGATTGAATGCAATTGAATTTATAAGCAATATTTACATTTTAAGTTATACATAAAGTGGACCTAAAACAGGTCGGCCATCAAATTTTCGTCCCATTCCTTCTAGTGTGCTGCGGAAGTCTATCTTATGTACAAAATCGAATAAACTTTTGAATTCTCTAAATTGAGTAGGTAAATTTCTAATAAAATTCTATTTAGCAGTAATTTTGAAATTTTTCCCAGCAGATACTTGCTGTTTTCCCGCACTTTGATGTGATAGAATTAATCAACAAAGCAACTATTCTAAAAGGCTTTATGAAATCAGCATACAAACAGATTCCCTTTATGTAATATATTTAAAACATGATAGTTTCAAAAAAATTAAAATTCGGGAAGAAAACTATTTCAATGGCTAAAAAATTTCTTAATGCGTTCCATTTGTTTTGGCATTATAGTTATTGAAAGACGTAAATATTCAAACGCTATTAGATAAAGCAATTTAATTGCAGTTGGAGTGCATCTTTATTCACTAGTGGTTGTTAGATGTTAAGTAATTTCTAACAGGTACTAATAATTTCTACTCACCGCTGCAGACGAGAATTGCATAGTATTGAATTGTCTTACTTGATTTGACTTTTCTAGAAAATGCCAGCCATTAATTTTCGAACAAACATCCCCTTGGAAAAATTTGGAGATCTGAAAGAACATGGAACACGGGTCACCAAAATGATCAGTGACATATCTGGTGAACCTATTAATGTAAGTTATTTAATCCATTACTCGTTATTTCTGACATATAGAAAGCTTTTAATATTCTAGTCTTATCTGCAGGTATAATTTCTCATATTCGTGTTTAATTTTTCTAGCGATTTGAAAAAATGTACCTTTAAATGCAATTTTTCTGAACACCATCTATGCTTAACTCGATTTTGATTATAAAATTTTGTAAGTCATGCTATTTAAAAATAAAAATAACATTATATTAATATAACTAACTAGAAAATATAATAAAGTTAGTAAAGTTAAACATAAATTTTGTCTATTATCTACATCTTGACAATAAGTAAATCAATAAGTTTACATATATAAAAAGAATAATTTGTAAACTTCAATCAAATTAAGGTCTTAAGATCAATGCATTATTTTAAATTTCTTTTACATTTGCTTATTGAAATATTAAAAAGGTTCTGGCAGAAAATGTGACTCTGCCATATATGTTTTTTTCAAATATAAATGTTTTAGAAAATTGCAATGACACTGGAGCCTGGAATGCACGCAATGTGGGCAGGAAGCACTGAGCCTTGTGCGCAGGTTCTTATCACCGTGACCACAATGCCAAGTGAGGATAATGTGAAAAAATACTTCGAAGTAATTACAGAAAAAATACATGAAGTTCATGGCATTGCTAAAGATAGGTAAATAAGCTAAATGAATATGGATCAGACTTGTCAACAAGCTGAAATTTTTAAACTCAGCTCGTTTTACTTTTTAGTATTTGCGGCTCGGCTCGCTACTTTGAACCATGCAATGATGCTCGTTTTAGCTCGATATTTTTTTAAAAATATTGCACTCTCAGAATTTTTTACATTGCTCTTCCTATTATTTAATAAACATTTTAAAATAAGATTATGAAAAAAGTTATATTGAATGAAGAATATGAAAAATCTGCATAAAAAATTAAAAGGCAGAACTCTGTATTTACTTGCCTTAATAAAGGCTCGTTATATATGCAATGCAGTGCTCAAGCTCTGCTAGGCTAGGCTCGCTAACAAGTCTGATATAGATATATAGATAATGTATATGATTAAGAGCCTTAGAGCTTTAAAAAGAAGGTATTCATATAAAATTTAGAAAAGATTTTCGAAGCTACATCATTGAGTTTTAATTGACCTATTTTTAATCAATACCTTCCATTAAAAGAACAACGTGACAATGTTTTCACTAACATTCAATGTTGTGTATAAAAAATATTGAAGTGTCATCATTAAAAATAGATTTTAAGAACCTATGCCGTTGAATAGGAAAATGGTATTATTAGTATTTATAAACGGGATTTATAAAGAGAAATGTTAATGCACGTTTGCTTAGGATCGTCATAGAAATGAAGCTAGCGGACTTGCAAAATACTGCAGTGGGTGGAGTTCTGCTTAAAGATCTCTAGACTAACAATGGCATTTAGTATTTTCAAATTACGCTTGATGATAAAATATAATTTACTATAATCTTTTTAATATAGAAATTTACTTACCTTCATGGTAATTAAAATATAATACGTTAAAGAAAAATTGGATGGAGAAGATTAAATGAGATGTTAAATTATGTACAACTTTTATACTATAGCACATGAAGAACGTTTTATTTCATGTAAGTTTTTGTTTGACCCTTCGTAAGGTAGTCTTAGGTAAGAAAATAATAAAATTTACTCCAACTATTTGTGTAAATCGATTAAAATTTATTTTGAAACTTCAGCAATCCATACGCAGAAGGCTTTATAATATATGGCTATCAGCAACATTTGCATTATGAAATTTTTCAACCTAATTATAACTGGGCCATTTTGTATCTGTACCCTCCGATGAATATGTTACTAAGGACTATTAAAATTTATCTTTTCGATCAATGTTAATCAAGATGATTTTGTCAAAATTTTGTAAGCGCTAGACTAATTAGTACTAATATATTAAATATATTTAAAATGTGTCTGTCTGCTTCCTAAATTCAATTTCAAATTTGGTAAATAACAATGTGAAAAAATAAAAAAATTCGAAATTGTTTGATTGAGAAATTTTTGAAAGAAAATCATGATTATAGAGCATATGTAAAAACAGAGCTCTGTATCATTCTCCGCATTAGGATATCCCCAATGAGTAAATACGGCGTTCCCTATCCATAGGCATGATATGCTTACTGTTAAGATTTAGCTTATACGACAATCTTAATATTCCTTAAATTTTTAAACACTTAATATACATTTTGCTATCCCATTGACCTAAATAAGTGAGTTATTCAATTTTCACCTTTCCAGTTTGGTCAAATTAAACCTCTCATGCTCGAAAGTACATTTCTTTTGTTTGATATCAAATGATTAGTTGACATTCAATTTCTTCTCCTTGGAAATACATAGTCCTTCTTTCGAATTAATTAAATATGGATTAGAGCAAGGGCATACTAAATTCTCATGTCCTTGCTTAAGAAATATAAATGTAGTCTCATGATCAGAGAAATTAATAGTAATTCAAAATCTAAACCTAGAAAATTCCTGACCTGCAATGAATCATAGCAAGGCCTACTTTAATGCACTACCACAAAAAATAATAGAGAAATAAATACAGCTAAACGCAGAATTTCTTTGCAAATATATTTACAGATGTTCTATGTATAGCATGTACTACCTTTCTTCCATTTCCAATTGTCATTTTAATGGTACCACACACGAATGTATGTTCTCTACAAGTAATGAAGTGTAAACGATTTTTAGAAATGGTCACCACAAAGCAGAAAGCTTAAATAAATATCTTTAAAAGTCATTTTATGAATCAGTAGTTTGAATATACATTAAATAATTAAGATTTATAAGCCGAAAATTTATTGTTTATCAATGTAATTTCATGTAGCTGAAACACGTTTTTTGAGTTTAGAATTAGGTTCGAGGTTAAAAGGGAGAGTATAATTCATGACACTTCATCATCTAGCGAAATTGTTGTTATAACTCGGGCGAACAAAAGTAAAAAAAGTCCAAATTGAAATAAAGGTCAATTTCGTTTAAATAGCAAGAATTTTTGTTTTAATGCACATGCATACATATTTTAAATATTTTAAGGTTAAAATAAATTCAAAATTTAACAACATTTGGAATGAAGTAAAAAAATTTTCTTTGAGGTCTAATTTTTAGGTCAAATTTTTTGGAAAAGAAAAAATGTATGAATGATTTTCATAAAAAACTCATTAAAACCATGTAATACAAAACTTAACAACATTTTTAATAGCAGAGTATCTGAGAAAATTCCCGCGTTTTGTGTTTAAATTGTAAGCAAATGTTTAAAGAGGAGGAATGTTCTACTTATAAATCTATGACATCATTTCCAATTCATTTAGCTTTTAAATATATATATATATATATATATATATATATATATATATATATATCTGCTATATATATATATATATATGTATATACATATATATATATGTTTTGTTTTTATTTATTTATATGTATACAATCAGAGAATAAACATACATTGAAAATAAAATTTTTCCGTCAAAACAAGTTCTAACTCTGCTTTAAAGCAGTTGAATAATTTGAAATTCATTAAATTTGAAGTCGCAGGTATGGTCTCATCAACTTCGCATTGTCTGGAGTAGAAAGTAATTTTGATTCTTGATTAAACAAAGCTATGCATATTAAAATGATTATGTATAAATAACATAATGGCTTCATTGTAGTGAAAACTTAGTATTTGTAGAAATATCAAAAACATGATGGCTAAGATTTGTAGATGAGATGATATATTCATTATAATAATTGTGAAAATTAAGAATTTGAAGAGACAGTGACTTATGTAATAAATAATTATTAAATGGAAATCTTCAGATGCTGTTTTGTTTTGACAAAGTGCAAAGATTTGGATTCCTACAATTTTTAAGATCTATTTCAAGAATGTCATTTCTTTATCATTAAAATAAATGAAATGCATACAGATGAGTTGAAAAGAATATTAAATGAAAATATATATACAAATAATGTAATATTTTCTTGAAATATAGTACCACCAGTTAACACGAAACGAAAATGCAACGGCTTAGAAAAATGCAGATATGAAGATAATGTACCAGGGGTGTTCAAAATATTCGTAGAATTTTACTTCATATACATGTATAATTCATAAAAACAAAAGTATCACCACATATCTTCCCTAACTGTAATTCACTTAGATCATCGGTGCTGACGTGCCCCAATTCCCGCATGGAAGAAGTCTTGTGGCTTGAGGTTGAACCNTTTATATATATATATATATATATATATATATATTTCTAGTTTGCAAAAACATGGGTAAATCTCACTGCGCCCTAACTGCTAAATTAGAAATAAGTTAGAGCAAATATTTAAATACTATTTCAATATTTTGTAATGTTTATAAAATAACATTACTAAGAGTGTCATTGTTGAGAGAGCAAGAATTGCTATGCTATCAATGACCCAATAATGCAAAAGTTAGTGCAAGCCACAAATTATTATTAATTGAATTGAAATTGTAAAAGGCTTTGAGTTTGAATCAACCTTAATTTTGGATGCTTTGCCTAAAATTGAAAACTATTGATTACATGACTTAAGGAATCATCGCTTCATTAAGTCTTACAGAATATGGATAACTGAAAATTGCAAGTGTTCTGCTTCCATGGAACGGTTTTTCTCAATGCCAAAGGCATGCTTAAATTAAGACAATAAAATAATGGGCAGTTCTGTCTTGGTGTTTCTTACTACCTAGTTGATTATGTTTAGCAGACAATACAGGAATTTGAAAAAAGCAAAAAGCTAAAAATCTTTAGGTCAATTTTTTAGGTAAAAAATTACACGTTTAAGTAAAAAACCAAATTTTCGGTTCAAAATTTTAAATTTTTTAGGCAAAAAAATCGCCCTAGTTATTACAATAATAGAACAGATCGGTAAGCATATTTTAAAGTTTGATTATATAGTTCATAACCAATCTATGAAGACATCTATTAGACCGATTGTTAATATTGCCATTAATGCCTTAAGGTGGGTACAGAATTAGCTTAACTGCACAACACTGCTTTGGATTGGTTGAAATTAAACCCATAGTTGTTCAGGTAGGCACAGGTAAAACTTTTACGGGTAAATCTTTCCCCAGATGCAGGCCGATACAGAAACCTACAAACCTTTTGCTGACTAGTACGATTATCCGAAATACCTTACCTGCATCATCGACCACCCTAAATTAGACATCCACAAATGTGTTAATACGCAACCATTTCCAAATGCTTTCACAAGATTGCTAGAAAGTTTGAAATAAACTTTATAATAACTTTAACGTCATGCGCGCGTTTCAATTTGATGTGAAGATGCAGGTCTTCTAAATTTTCTTAACAATAAGCTCTAGACTCATTTTTCACTGATTTGAATTTGCAAAATAATCCACTGTTCACATGACTGAATTGAAAATATTTGCAACTAGTGCTTCAGTTGAAATAATAACCACGTGTACATAAACCAATTAATTACTAATCATTTCCAATAATTTTTTCTACACTATAGTAAACTAAGTTAGAGTACTTAAGAATGCTAATTCAATTATATCAAATGTTGCCTAATTTCGGCTATACTTTCTCACATTGAACATAAAATGAAATTTTTACACCAATATTGCAATCACAACAATAATATTTGATTGTGGTATTACTTTTTATGATAAAGAATTATTGGTAAAGATGTTATTTTTAAAACCAAACATATTTACCATTTAAAAGTTGCGCTTTATGAGGCCTAATTTTCAGTAATATTAGCGTTGTGTTAAATTACAAATATAGACTTACACATTTGCAACTAATTAGATACAAACAGTTTCAAATTAATGCACATGTATGTAGCATTAATTAACACCATTTTCAATTCTCTGCTAAGTGAAGTATGAAATACAGATGTCAGGTATCTCCAATATTGAACAAAACTTTCAAAGAGCCTACATTAATGTTTTTTAAGCACTTGTCATGTAGAGAATCATAACAACGGCTTTTCCATAAAAAGCTGCATAACTTCAGAACAGAATATTTTTAATATAATATTTAGACAAAACTACATATTCAAAGACGGTAGGTGTAATAAAAAATTTTAAATTTGAGACAGATATATTATTTGAATTATACAAATATCCAGAAATTTCCNCCATAGTTGTTCAGGTAGGCACAGGTAAAACTTTTACGGGTAAATCTTTCCCCAGATGCAGGCCGATACAGAAACCTACAAACCTTTTGCTGACTAGTACGATTATCCGAAATACCTTACCTGCATCATCGACCACCCTAAATTAGACATCCACAAATGTGTTAATACGCAACCATTTCCAAATGCTTTCACAAGATTGCTAGAAAGTTTGAAATAAACTTTATAATAACTTTAACGTCATGCGCGCGTTTCAATTTGATGTGAAGATGCAGGTCTTCTAAATTTTCTTAACAATAAGCTCTAGACTCATTTTTCACTGATTTGAATTTGCAAAATAATCCACTGTTCACATGACTGAATTGAAAATATTTGCAACTAGTGCTTCAGTTGAAATAATAACCTCGTGTACATAAACCAATTAATTACTAATCATTTCCAATAATTTTTTCTACACTATAGTAAACTAAGTTAGAGTACTTAAGAATGCTAATTCAATTATATCAAATGTTGCCTAATTTCGGCTATACTTTCTCACATTGAACATAAAATGAAATTTTTACACCAATATTGCAATCACAACAATAATATTTGATTGTGGTATTACTTTTTATGATAAAGAATTATTGGTAAAGATGTTATTTTTAAAACCAAACATATTTACCATTTAAAAGTTGCGCTTTATGAGGCCTAATTTTCAGTAATATTAGCGTTGTGTTAAATTACAAATATAGACTTACACATTTGCAACTAATTAGATACAAACAGTTTCAAATTAATGCACATGTATGTAGCATTAATTAACACCATTTTCAATTCTCTGCTAAGTGAAGTATGAAATACAGATGTCAGGTATCTCCAATATTGAACAAAACTTTCAAAGAGCCTACATTAATGTTTTTTAAGCACTTGTCATGTAGAGAATCATAACAACGGCTTTTCCATAAAAAGCTGCATAACTTCAGAACAGAATATTTTTAATATAATATTTAGACAAAACTACATATTCAAAGACGGTAGGTGTAATAAAAAATTTTAAATTTGAGACAGATATATTATTTGAATTATACAAATATCCAGAAATTTCCCAACATGAAAATTGTCAACAATTAGCACCTGTTACCAAATCAAACATTACATCAAGTTGAACATCTAAAACATGTTGCTCCTTTTCGGAATGCTTCTAAATGTATTTCTTTCATCAGGATTTGATATCTTGCAAACACAACCAAGTAAGTTATATTTTATGACATACCTGAAATATGAAAGTTCTCAAATTTATTAGGAAATCAATACAATCGACTATTATATTAGTAAATTTCGACATATTTACAAATGAAAAGGATATCAAAAGAATGATTAGGTAAAATGGAAAACACGAAGTTAGTAATTGGCGAAAATAATAATAATCAACTATTATTATCTTTATATTGAAAACATTAAACATATTTTGTCCTGTGAAACATAACACTATATAAAATTTTATATGTTACCGTCAATACTCGCAATATGTCAGAACGGATTCTGACTAGTCAATACCCTTTCTGACAAATTTATTTATCAATATGTATAGTCACAGTTATTTTCGTATATAACTCCGTGTAGTGTCCAATACTAAAATAATTGGCTTTCCCGCGAAATGTGTTAAACATTTTGAACCAATAAATCACGTTCAATATAATACTTATGAATTTTCTATAGTGCGTACTTAGTAAAACAAACAAACAAATAAACAAATATAAAAATAAACAAATATATATATATATACAGTACTGACTTTAAGTGGGGCCAAGGGGCCAATGCCATGGGTCCCGCACTAAGCAATTATTACAGAAACATTATTAGTAAAATTAAAAATTTTATATTGAATCTTTCACAATATGAGTTCAACAATTATATTGCTAGTTGAATTTGCCCATTGTGATATATACTTTAGTATGTACAATGATTTACAACAAATAAAGGCTCTTTTGGTATTTAATGTTGTAATTAAAAGATATTTGGGATCTTATATATACAGAGAATGCCTAAGTGGTTTGTAACTGCTATCAATTAAGATTGACGCATAGGTGTAGCAAGGGGGAGCGAACGGAGCCATGACCAACAAATTTTCAAACTTTGTATTCCGAAATTGCATGATTTTGTTGAAAATATAATACAATTTATAGAAAATTATTTTGTTTGTATTATTCAGATTGAAATCCCACTCCAATGTTTTTCTGGCTACGCCACTGGATTGCTGTAGCATGAAATTTACTTTTTTCGAATTTAATAAATAATTTTAGTAAAATAGAGCAAATAAGAAATCTTTATAAATACGTGGTAAATAACAAATATGCTTTAATTCTATTATTCTATTAAATTCCAAAAAACAAGGAAAATTCCTTGATGAATTTATTACCTTCTATAGAAATAATATAGCTATTTGTTCTATCGTACTACTATATCATTTTCCTTTTATGTAAAACACGTTTTCTGCAGTTGCTTCAATTTTTCTTGCAATCTGAGATTGATTAAGTGATAAAATATACACATCAACTATATTGTGTACAATGATTCTCTTTAGAGTAATTTAAGGATATCTTAAAGTATTAGATGGTTTTCAAAACACTAATTTGCTTTAAGGTGACTTAAGATACTTTATTATTTGGTTATTATTGCTTTCCACGGATTAATTTCTTTAAAGTGAGTTGAAGATGCTTTAAAATACTAAATGATCTCTAAAAATGCATAATTGCATACTATGTTTGTAATATTCTCAAGTTGTAATGTATATTGGTTTTTTTTGATTTAATACCAATAGCTAAAACTGTTGGGATGCAATTATATACAATAATCTACAGTTATATTATCGAGCAAAAATTATATCATTATATATATTTTGCAAGCTAAATAATTTCCCAACGCAGAGCATATGCAAGCAGATCTATGTATTTTTACCACTAACATTATAATAACAGGACGTTGATAACCTGAATTTTTCATTTTATATATGCATATTTTGCCCCGACCCGCGCTAGCTAAGGCTGGCCCTGTATATATATATAT
>CABFPE010000115.1:565279-651806 GCA_900660155.1 Hofstenia miamia | reverse complement strand
AGTGTTAAAGCACTTAAAATTTTCTGTTCGCATTAAAAAATATAAATATTTTTTAAGTTTATGTTTGTTTATTGTTAGAATACTTATTTAAATTCGGATATGTTTTGTGTTGAAAACTAAAATTTTTTNCTGTCTTCTACAGAATTTTCCGCTGATTATTTTAATATGATCATTGAAATGACTTGTCAGCCAATTTTTGAGCTATGGACCGTATTATTTTTTACAAAAGAATCAAATGAAACTGCCTTTAACTTACGGATACCCAACCTTTTGAAAATTCATTCATAGAGATTTATTGATTAGCATGTTTACATTTGAAATACACAAAAAATTTTTAATCTCCAAAATATGGTGATTTTACTAAGAATTCATATGAATAGCAGAAATAAATGCTTGAAATAACTAACTATACTATACTTAGCAGTCTAAATGGTTAACATATTTGTTGGATGCTAAGATAACTAACCTATGATACATATAGATTTNCAGAAATAAATGCTTGAAATAACTAACTATATTATACTTAGCAGTCTAAATGGTTAACATATTTGTTGGATGCTAAGATAACTAACCTATGATACATATAGATTTTCATCATCTTGATATCTTAGGAATTTCTTTTGTTATTAAGTTACTTCAATACAAGATTACTTGGCTTTTCTTATGTTATCCCACCAACGGAGCAGATGGTAAATAAGTGGCCCAATTCTTTATCAGTGTTCTCAGTATGAATACTGGTTTCATTATATAGTTTGTAAATGAACATCAAGCTCAGGCTATTCTACATAGTTTAAAGCCCTATCTACACGATAAGTGTTTCCCTAGGATTATTTCCGCGCGGAATTTCTGAGATAATTGGTTGTGATTAAAATAATTTGCAAACAAACAATGTTATTTACCCGCGCATAAAATTTAATATGGAACAAACAGTGAATATTTTAGTCACAACCATGACGCACTTCACTAGTAGTAAAGTACGCCATGGTCACAACCAATAATCTTCTCTATGACCTATTACAGTGCGAATAATCTTCCTGTACTTTCTTACAATATTTAATCCAAATTTAGAAAATTGTGTTTCGTATAATGAAGTAGACGTTTGCCAAAATACCGTATCCGAATTTCATTTTCCTATTTTGTTTCTTCATTCTTTACAATGTCATTGCAATAGTACTTGGATGCCATTTTTGAAAATATTACCCGCCAAATTTAACATTTGAAGGTCAGGCCATGACCTTAGACGGACACTCTTTCCGTGGCCAATATCTCAATATTGATGAACTGTAAATATGAAATTAATATATTCTTTAGGACTAATCCCCAATGAAAAGAGGAACACCATTAAAGCTTATGAGTTATTTATTAAAGGAGCTGCTCTTGGACAGATAGACTCTGCAATTGCTCTTTCAAATGGTCTCAGCATTGGAGAAGCAAACTTAATTCCCAACATAAAATCTGCAAATATATTTGCAAGATGGGTAGCCGAAATGAGCCCGGTTTTAGGCCGAATTATGCGTGAAGGCCTAAGCGCATACTTAAGTAAAGAATATTCAACAGCGGTCGTCTATTATGCTATGGCTGCAGAAACTGGCCAAGAAACTGCATGTTATAATCTTGGTTACATATGTGAGGAAGACTTTGATCAACAGATTTCGAGCAATGTTGAATCTGATTGTACAAGGAAATATTATAACATGTCCTTGTTCTCAAATGATCCTCATCCTAGAGCATTTAATAAACTTGGAGATTTCCATTGGTACGGCTGTTCTGGAAGCAGAGATTTACAAATGGCTGCATCTTATTATTTTAAGGTAAATTACACTTTTTGTTCATGGTTTGTAATCCTTGAAGCATCCTTTAATTTAAGTATACATGTACAATATTGATCACAAATTGATCTATTATAATTGGACTTGAATCTTTTTTGTTGTCAAACACTGATAATTTTGAGGGAAGTTTTTGAAAATAGCCATACTCTGACAATTTTGTCTTTTTTGTAGTTAAACAAAGATTAATTTTCGCATATTTCAATTTGATAAAAAGCAGGTTTACTAGTGATAAGTTAATACAAATCGATTGATACTGAAAAAATATATTTCACCTCTTTTCTTCATCAAAGCAGGCTTACAATAAATTTATCGAGGTTTCTCTCTGGACATATTATATTCAGTATTAATTCACATGGCAGATTCTTTTATGAGCTGTCAAAATAGTGCAAAAATGTGTTCTTAACATTTTGTCTCAGGTCTTAATTTTTAAATTGTTTTTTCAAATATATTTTTAACTAAATCAGTTGAAGAAACCTGAAAAGGTACATTGCCTCGGAAAAGTGACAATTTTATTGATTATACAGTTTGAGAAAATTCCAAAATCATAGGAATAAACCAAACAAAAAATGAGATAATACTCAGAATCGTATCTAATTTTTCAATTTGAGAAACAACTTTAAAACATAAGTGATTTTTTCATTACAAGGATCGTTTTGATCAGAGAATTTCCAAAAAATTACAATGTGAAAGGAGATATAGATCCTCATATTTCAAAATAACACTATAATTTCAAATATATTTTTCTAATGGTGGAATCCCATATGTTGAAGAATTGAGAAGCAGCTATATCTCATTGATTATTAACAATTAGGTTTATATCTTTCACCTGCTGTCAATAGTTTGTGCGGCAAGTTTGTGTTTTAGAATAACTTTTGTTATTGTAGTTTCCTTATCATAAATAACTTGTTCCCATTGATAGCATTAGGGATTGAATATAGCTTACATATCTAGAGTTCTGATCTTTTCAGTGGAGGGTTTGCTTGCAATTTGCTCGGCAAAGTATTGTTTCTTTGTGATTTTCTATTTTGAATTTCTCTTTCGAAAACAAATATAACGTGTTACTGTAATATAATACAATAAATTAGAAACGAGTAATACATCGCATTACAATAATAAAATAGTAGTTTGTATCGCGCTACCATTATCAAAAGACATTCATTACTTATACTTTACTTCTCGTAGACTGTTCCTTAACCTGACTGTAAGCAAATTCGTTTGTAATTGTTTTCTAGCATTGTTATTATATATATATATATTTTAGGCGGCTCAAAAGAAAAATCCCGAAGCGTTTTATAATCTCGGATTNACCTCATTCAATGCAACCAACTTATCTTTGGTAAAAAGAGTACATATTTCATTCCAATGCAATTTATTACAGCAGCCATACTGCATACAAAAACTAGAAAAGTGCTAGGAGAGCACAGACCTCTGCCACGCAGCTTGTGTCCACCGGATCAGCACCAAATAAAATGGAATCTTCCTTGGGTGAAGACGCACCTGTGGTAAAAATTTAAGGTCAATCCATCTATTACATTTTCCGTAAAGTTGCTAACTGACAGACAAACAAACAAACCAATGATACCAAAAACATAACCTTCTTGGCAGAGGTAACAATGTCATTAGCATATACAGAATTTAGAAACAGCTTAGATTGATCACGCAAAATCATAGTCATTACAAATAAACTGAATGTAAAGGAAAAAAAATTATATATATATTGTTTTTATAATGATTTTTTGAATTATGAATACATATTGCTTGTATTCTGTCAAACAATTTCAAAAATGGTTTCCAACTTTTTATTAAAAGAAATCGATTGGAGAATATAAGAACACAGAACAGTTAAAGGTTGAAAATTTATTTAGATGTTAGGTGTAAACAGCTTTTTTAAATCTTTAACCTTCCCTATTTAAGCAAGTTATTAATTTTACTTGAAAATTTACATTTAATTATAATTAATAACTACTAAAGCATTTATTATCCAGAGAACTTTACGTCTTTGGAGAATAATTTTTNAAATTCGTTTGTAATTGTTTTCTAGCATTGTTATTATATATATATATATTTTAGGCGGCTCAAAAGAAAAATCCCGAAGCGTTTTATAATCTCGGATTTCTAGCGGAAAATGGTGTGCACATTCCAGAACAACTGCTTAGGGAACTATCAATCTCACCAAACAAAAACTTGACAGTTCCATACTCTCTAAGTCAAAAAATGTACGAGAAATGTATATTACTTCAAGGCAAAGCGGAGGACAGTAAACTTCCTTGTTCTTTAGCTTTGAGTAAGATAAAATTCAAAAGACTGTTGTTAACTTACAATATGGAAATCAAAGGATATTCAACTATTCTTGGAACTCTGGTCATAGTATTTTTGAGTGCATGTTATCAATTTAGAGTAAGACATTAATATTTGTATATTATGTTTGTGTTTAGCTATTAGAAAATATATAGAAGAACAACGCCATCTTGTGATTTAGATTTCCTTGCTCTATTAACATAAAATGTTTTAGATATATACTATGTGAGATAGCAGTGGTCGTTAGCGTTAGGTAAAGGTAGTTAAATTGAGATGATCGTATTTTGAAGCATTTTTGCTTAAATTACTAGATGTAAGGTTACCATTTTGGTCATTATAATTTTAACGAAGGTAAGAAAATTCAATATCAACTACAATGCAAAAATAATTTTCAATCTGTTTTTAAATTATTTAAACATTGCGTAAGTTATGAATTGCTATGAAATTTTGGAAATATAACAAAGCGACTTAGGAAATTCAAATTACAAAAAGATGAAATTTATTACCTGTCTAGTTTGCTCAGTAGAAGGGAGAATATAATTTTATATCAATTACAGACTATATTTTGATGGAAATTGATTATTAATGTATTTCAATTTTTTACCTCCTCCCCCATTATATATTAAGAAATAGTTCCCTGTTCACGCGTCTTCAATTAATGTTGAGAAGGATTTTAACAAATGCTATCATAGAAGAATCACTTCATCACTTTCTTAATCCTATTCGACCTGAGTTTTTTGGGCTTCTGATTCCTCCGAATCTAACTCTGGATTGGATCATGATAGCATAGCGAAACTTAGCAAAGATATTCTTCATATTAGTATTACAAATTTAGAATATTAAAAAAATTGATGCTATCATTATTTATGATAATGTCACCAAATCTAAAAATTTGTGAATTTTTGAAATATATGAAATATTAGTTTTAGTAATTGGAAATGTTATAATTTATTAGAATTCCAGCTTTAACTTATGAAAAATAATTGTGTTGCATATATTACGTAGTTGTTT
The DNA here is from genome assembly GCA_900660155.1 of Hofstenia miamia. Classification (NCBI taxonomy): domain Eukaryota; kingdom Metazoa; phylum Xenacoelomorpha; order Acoela; family Hofsteniidae; genus Hofstenia; species Hofstenia miamia. The sequence goes on along the minus strand of CABFPE010000115.1, from coordinate 646,668 downwards.
TCATACTAGCAATAAAAATAAACTTTTGAAAAATTTGAAGACTACGCTCTTTGTTGAAAAACAATACCATATATAAAATTTGCATATATTTAGAAAACTTTTATTAAAGAGTTATGAAATCAGTTAAAGTAAGAAAAATTCACCAAGTCTCATTAAGAAAGCATCACATTTTTTTAGTTATAATCAAAAACTTAGTAGGGTGAGAAAATTCTTCAAACTGAATAAGAATAATATTTTACCTGTTCTTTATAGATTGCAACAAAACACTAATGTCATAGGTAATGTCAAAATCATCTAGTGAAATTTACCGTAAGTTAGGGACAAAACAAACTATGAGAATACATGTTTTCGATAAGGAAAATCAAATATTGGGCTGATGCTTTACTTCTTGAATAAATTCCCATTAAAATAATTGCCAACTATGATGGCAGTTGAAGTACTTTATTTTAAGATATTGTTATTATAATATTACTGGGATTACGCATTCCCATCTTGCCATTCAACTCTGTAAAACTGCTCTCTAAACTGTTATTTAAACTTTTCTCTATTTACAACAACTAATTGGTATTATACATAGTATACATAGTCATTACAACATATTTACAGAAACCTGAAAACGCTAGACTGGCCGATGCTAACAACCAGCACCAATGGTAAATGCTGATCCAGGCCAGGCTAGCTGTTTTCTTTGTATTTTCCAGAATATTGTGCTTTTGGAGAACAATTCGGCAAGAACTTGAGTTGCTCGAGATCCCATGATATCAACATATCAACTTGACAGCTCTACATTCAAATCATAACACTAGGAGCAGTGCTAATTCTAACGTCCTTTGGTTTGGATTTATTTTACAAAAAGGCATCAGATTGAACTAACGGAGTTATTCGAGGTCCCACAATATCAACATAACAACTCGACAGCTCTTCGTTCAAATAATGTAACACTAGGAGCAGCGCTCATTCTAATTCGCTTTGGTTTGGATTTATTTACAAAGAGGCATCAGGTTGAGCTAACTGACTCACTCCAACAAATTTTCCACTGTTGAATACCAAAAGAAGAACCATTCGACCTCGCCTTTTCCTTTACTTTGTTATTTATACAAAAAGAGTACTCAGAGTAAGAACGCCAACCTGACAAACGAAGACTATTATTTACAGCATGTACAACTATTTACAGAAAATGGATTAACAACACACAAAAAGAAATAACGAGAATCTTACCATATGAGATCAAAAAGGGGAACAGAAGACAGAACGGAAACACACACAGGTAGTTTAAACAAAGAGATACGCACACAGGTACTTACTATAAAAGAGGCGGTTAAAAAGCAGTATGGAAACGTCAAAATCTAAAGAGGGTTCAGGTTAATAAAAGAAATATATACAAGGTAATAAAAATTAAATAAAACCATCCTTAGGCGAAGCTATTGATTTTACTATGTAGTTGACAACAGATGTTTTATTGTTTGCTGTAAGGATATCTGCTATACAGCTGAGGTCCGCAGGCTTTTCTTTAATTCTTTTCTTAGAATGGAAAATCAGATGTTAAGGATACATAGCCTACAGAGGGGTGTATTAATAAGGCGAAAGAAATAGAATTTGTCTCTATTGATAATTCTATTTAATAACACCTTATATGTGATTGTCTTATAATATGGACGTATTTTGCTTCGCGTGATCTTATTTAGGATCTTAATAATTATGCTATATGATGTGTCCCAAAAACTTTCTGCTTTCATAAGTGCTCTCTTCGAACTGGGATAATCACAGTAGCAAAAATTGGACAATATTTTGCCTTTGCATTTCAAGTTAAATTGTAGATTGTTATTACGTTTTGTAATAATAAAATTGCAGAGGCTTGTAGGTTCTAATTCCTCATTAAGGATTACATCAGTATTAAAAAACTTCCCATAGATAATTATATCTGGTAGCTTCGCGCTGCAATTCACTGGGTTAAATTGGAATATTAGACTTTTCAAAAGTTTCAGAGTGCTTACCAAATTGGAGCACAGCATTTTAAAGGAGTTAAAGATTGTGATATTACAGACCATATCCAATAGATTCAGTCTTGGCGTACTTTCTTTAATTATGTCAGAAGAAAGGTGGTTTAGAACATGTCATTCCCCATTCAAAATTGTATTGATTACATTTATTTTAGAGAATGTTTGTATATGATACATATATTACCGAGTTGTATACCTCCGCTCTTTTAGCTACAGTATAATAACACTGTCTGGGACTAGTATCGTTTCTGTTCTTCCAGACAGTTTCATTCATAATTTTCTTAACTACATTGTTTTCCGCAACGGACTGGTTGTATCTTGTAGTTGGTACATCAATTTTGATATTAATAAGGCAATAAATGCTTTCGCTTTTCCATAAATAGAGATTTTTCCACTGGGTATAAAATTAATTAGCATTTTATTATTCTTAATAAACTTGTTTACGTCTACATTGACAGGCTCTTTTAGAGTGATCTCAACCCCTAGGAGGGTGATTATTTCGTGGTTTACCGAGCAATCCGTCTTCCAAAATATTTTTCCAAAAAGGCCAGAATAAATATATTTTCTTTGATTAATTGTTAACCCACTATCGTTGCCAGATTCTATAAGATCTTTATACAATCTATTAAACTAGAATGTTCAGCCACTATAAACTTTATATTATCCGCAAAGGCTATATATTTTTCCTCGATATTTTTATATATAAAGCCTTTAATTGCTTGCCTACCATTTACTAACCTTAAAAAGGTTCGATAACAAAATTGAATAGAATGCAAAAGAGCGGGCACCCTTGCTGACGACTCTTTCAATTTTGATAGCAGATGATAGATACCCAATTATGATTAAGTAGGAAGAGTTATTATTGTACAACGCTTTTATTAAGTTATTTATTAAAGAGGACATCCCATTGTATCGAGAACTAGACGTCGACGGTTTTGAAATCTTAACTTCGGTTCGGTTCTGATCGGTTTTGGGGCAAAAACCGCGGTTTCGGTTGTTCTGTAATGAAACATGTAATTTCGAAGCTATATTTTCTTATGGTTTTACAAGATTAATTTCAAGTTTTTCTTAGTCTTAATGAGAGAAGAAGCATTGACACCAGAAAGACTGCATCGCTTCTTGGTGATCGTGTTCGATCCAATTGAACCCATGTGTTCTGATGACAGAGTTGTTGCCTGAATTACCAACCACTTTTTCACGAGTAGCGAGAGCTTTGGCAGTATTACACCGTTACTAATTACCAGTCATTAAAAACCGTTTGAAATCGTGCTAGTGAAAATGAGTCGGTTCGGTTTCGGTCTGCGTGAAAACCGCGGTTACGGTTTCGGTTCGATTTACCATCGACCTCTATCCAGAACATTAAATAAACAACGATTAATGGAGTCATAGGCTTTATAAAAGTCCGTTTTCAAATACCAACATTTTTTGAAATAGCACGGCTAGTGTCCAAAAAACATTGCAAAGTAATGATTTTTAAACAGCTCTTACGATACTTTATAAAACCTGTTTGATCTGGAATAATATATTTTTGCCTAATTGAGGCCAGGCGGTTATTCAATATATGTGATAATATTTTTAGATCTAGTTTGAGAAGAGAAATGGGATGCCATGGTTTTGGATCTATTTCTTGTTCTTTCTTATGAAGCAGTTTAATTATTGCATTTGTAATGCCTGAAGAGATTTTCCCTGTTTTCAAGATGGAATCAATTAACATTTTATAGTATGGTGCTAACAGTGACTTGAAAGCTTTGCAGAATGTAGAATTGAGCCCGTCCATTCCCGGAGTGTTCTTCAACTTATCAACGGCTCTCTCAATTTCCTCTATTGTGGATTGTTCTTCTAGATCTGGTTTTCCATCTTCATTTAAAGTAGGGTAGCTGCATGTTATTGACGTTTCCTTGGATGGCCTTACTTTATATAAATCCTTATAGAAATCTGTAAATGTGTTAATTGTGTCTTCCTCTCTTTCACTAACCTAATTGTTGCCTACTCTTACATTTTCGATTCTCGATTTATCCCATTTTTTCTTAACGTACCTTTTGATCTCTTCAAGATTTCCTTAATCTAATTCATATTTAACATTCTTTATGTATTCCAATTCATCTTGCGCCCTTTCATTGATTGTGCTTTTGATCTTATTCTCTAGGTCTTCCTTCATCTGTTCGTAATTACTCATAGCTTCACTTATATGGTTCAGCTGCTTCTCCAATAATCTTAATTTATAGTATCTTTTTTGACATTTTCTTTTCCTTTCTACATATTATATTGACTGCTTAGCTCTGATCTTCTAGAGTGTTCATTTTAATTGAATGTTTTTAGTATCAGCTCCCTTCAATGTTGATTTAATAATTTTTTAAGCTCTTGTTTGCACTCTAGCATTGTGCTAGGGCACATTTTTCACGTACTAAGACCACATAATTTGCCTAATATAAATTCCGTTAACAATGGTTTATTATCAGAGAGAAGTATATTAATATTATAGCTGGTAGACGCAAAACAATGATCAATCAGTGATGAATAATTCATATATTTACTAAAATAAGTATGAGACAAGTTTTCGCAGAATTTTGCCGTGTTTATTAGATTATATTTAAATGTTATATTGTTTTCTAGAAAATTGAATCTCAATTGGCTGAGATTCACAGAAGCTCTGGAATTCCGCACATCTCCATCGCAAAAACAATTGGAGTCGCCCAGAAGAACAATAGATGAAGGTTTAATTATATCAATTATTTCATTGATTGTAGATTTATAGTGCTATTTAACTGTATAATAATTTACATACAACTCGCATTTTGATGTTATAGGCAATTGTGCAGTGTGAATTTCGAATTTTAATTTTAGCCTTTGGCTAGATTTATGGAAGAAAGTAATTAATCCACCTTTCCTTTGGGTGGTTTTTTTGTAAAAATGTAGTCATAACCATTTATATTTAAATATTTTTAAAAGTTTGATTTAAATGCGATAGTTTGGATTCCTGCATAAAAAACTGAGCTTTTGATTGAATACTGTTGCAGTCTAGGGGTTGTGCAAGCAGAATGAAAGTAGCCGTGAAATTAGAATAGTTGTTTGGGTTAAAAGTGAGTTTGTTAACATTATCAGGTGCAGTGATAAGATTATTAGAGTCCAAGACTTGAGTGTAGGTAGTCATGTTAAAGTTAATAGTTAAGATAAATATAAAAGAATGGAGAAATTACTTACTGTTGGTGAAAGGTGGAGCTGAGGGAACTTGGGGTGGGATAAAGTCTTCAGGATGAAGAAGGGTGGATGCTGACAGAGAAAAAACAAAACGTAAAGAGATGGAGGATTGACAGGGAACTAGAAGCTGTAGATGATGCGAGTAAACCAAAAGTAGATGTGAGAAATCGCAAAAATGATAAATGCAAAAATAATAAAAATGCAGTAACAGAGATATGCAACTGGTACACGCAAAATGCCAGGTAAAAATTGACAGCTCTACATGAGCAGTGCTCATTCTAACTTGCTTTGTTTTGGATTCATTTTACAAAGATGCATTAAGTTGAACTAACAGCATTATTTGAGGTCCCACAATATCAACATAACAACTTGACAGCTCTTTGTTCAAATCATGTAACACTAGGAGCAGTGCTCATTCTAAACTGCTTTGGTTTGCATTCATTTACAAAGAGGCATCAGGGTGAACTAGCTGACTCACTCCAACAAATTTCCCACAGTTTAATACAAAGAGAAGAACTATGTGATCATGCCAGGTTACAATAATGTAAAAACAACACAGTTCTACCAACAAAGGACCAGCAACCAGAGAGGAAATCCATCCTAACTTCTATTGGCAGTGGTGAAATGTATTTTAAAAATTTTTGCGGGGCTTTGCCCAGGTGATTTTACATCTAATCAGAAATGATTGCCAATGTATTGTTTTTCAAAGCAGTTTGACTTCTAATGAAAAAAGGTGGTGTGTAGTGCTGTGCTCTCAGTTGATAACTTGCTCAGTTAATTGTTTGAAATATTAGGACAGATTAACAGGCTTCTAAGTAGTCACAGAACATCTCATGGAAATCATAAATTGCTGTCAATGAAGTGATATGGAAAATACCCTTCCATGAGATTAATTAGGATTTTGTGGGACTTGAGCAAGAGCTCTACTTCTCAGAAATTCAGATATAGTCCTAAGTGTGCAGTTGTTTTGGTCGCCAACATATGATCAGCAGAAGAAACAGGCGAGCAAATATGTTTTAATTGTGGTACACTTTGACATTTTAGTACAGTCTGTTGGAAGCCAAGAGGCGCTACTAGCCAGCCTCAACAGCAACTTAGAACACACCCCATAAAACATACAATAACAAATATACAAACTCCTGAAAGGAAAATGAGGTTGTAAGCATAGATGTATTTGTCCTACATAATGACTTAATTGAAAGTTGTGGTGACTCTAGTGCAACACTTCACAAGCAAAAATACATGAATGTAGAATCTATTATTGGTATAAATAAAGGATTGGTAGATGGCGGATCTACTATTACTGTAATGGACAAGGGTTATTTTCTGAAATGATTTGGATCTAAATTAACATTGAGCTCACATTTGAAAAACTCTCAAATCCAGTCAGAAATAGGCTATCTGGATTAATGTGTATTGGTTCATTTTCTACGTCCGTAAACTGAAGTTTGGGCCATCTTCTAAATGAGTCACATTCTGGGTTGTAGAAGACCTATCTCAAGCTTGTATATTTAGAACAGAATTCTGGAACAGGCATTCCAAAATTTAAATTATAAATTAACCCAACAATCCAAACTGAGATGTGTTGGTGGTTCAATCTCTAGATACCCTCCCTACTTAAAAACAGTCGGATTCTATCATCTCCAGATATGCTGATACATTTGATAAACCTCTACATAAAGCTAAGTTTAAGTATGAATCTCCCTACAAAATCATACTACTTGATTCTGATGTAAATGTTCCAATACAGCCACCACGCCTCCTCAACACTAAATTTGTAGATTTGTGGAGAAAAAATTTTCCGAGTTATTGGAGGAAGGAGTTATTAGAAAATCTACAAATCAATATTATCATAATGTATGCATTTTAGAATGAACAGTTGCAGACCCCAGAATGACAATAGATTACAGGCCAATCAATGCAGCAACCATTCCCAATTGCTATCTAATTCCACATATGGGCAGAATCGTGCATTCACTTGAAGGCTACATAGTTTTTTCAAAAATAGATTTTCTGCAATTCTACTGTCAAATATCACTACATCTTGCTGATATACTGAAGACGGCGTATATATTCACTAAAAAGCAACCGTGAATAAATTTTTTTTCATTAATTAGGTTGTTAACCACGATTGACAATGACTGCTGCCATTGTTTTGGGCATTGATTTCACGAGATTGCGGATGAACTGTTACTCTGTTGGTTAAAACACTCATTTGCAGCATCACCTTGTCAGCTTTATGACAATTCATGTAATCTTGCTGAAATTTCATACCTTGCTCTTGGTTTAGAGCAGTAATACACGCTCCTACATAGTATTCTAATTATGCAGTTGTTCTGAGAGTACAATGGTGGTAGCAGCCCATGAAAGGAGAATGCTTATTAAATGATAATTTTCCCATCTCTGGCCTGCAATCTGGGCTGATAGGCTTTGGGTTGCCTTGCAACACACCTGGTTCACCGTAAATATCGAATGTGCTGGGTCTACATCAGATGGAGTGGTGTTTCATCAGTTAAAAAACACATGTCTACATTGCGCTATATTCCAATGAGCTTGTGAGAACTTAACCTTATAGCATTGTGGCGAGCAGTTAGGAGTGAATTTTATGTGCACTATATGAAAACAGCACTGCAGAATGAAATGCTGGTCACGCTCAGTTTGAGGAGCAGTTTGCATGTTAACTATAGTGACCACTGCTGAGCTAGGCTTCGACTACCAATGGTTGCATTTTGCCCTGTTGCTTGAACAAGGGCAATTCTTGTCTTTCTGCTGAAATTCGCTGCCGACCTCTACCTGGTAAATAGTCAACACTGCTGTTTGTTCATGCTTATTCACCAAGTTGATTATGTTGGTTTTTGAATATTTCCCGTTGGAAGTATTAATGATAGACAGATTGAGATGGGCGACTCACAGGAAAATATTTCTAATGCCGCTCAGTCAGCAAACAATGTGTATCTGCCGTATTAAAGGAAAATACTTAATTTTAAGTCGAGAAGTGTTCCTGCACTTTATGCCATTTGCTATACGCGCAATCGTGTGAGAAATAATGAATAATGTTTGCGTAGGTATAACAAAATAGTAAATTGACTGCTGGTATAGTTATTTTTTACCAGCCCTGGAGATGCAGCAAGTATTTATTATGTTAATTTTAAAATTCGTTTGTCTTTTTTAAAATGACAATTTACTAGGTTCTAAAAATGGATTGGCCCATAGAAAATATACAGAATGCGGACAATGAAAATGAATATTTTTAAATGGAACTGTAAATGGATTTACTTTAAAATTTTGAAATATGATTTCATTATTTTGTAGGGTTCATTTGACGTATAAAATTCACTTACCTGTCTTTATTATAAAACTTTTTATAGTAAAAAATTTAAAAAAAATTGAAAGTGGTGATGATTTCAAAATCTACATTCCAATAATGCAACCCACTCTGATAATTTATCTGCCGGTTCGCCTAATCTCGGTGCGGTTCGACTGCTAATTTCTTATTGGAAGACAGTAAAATCTGCTTTTCGGCCAATTTGATACAGCACGAGCAAAATGTTGTAATTAACCACTTAACCATTGCTTCAACCTTACTAGTTTTGCATGTAATGTTGGCCTCATCTAGTTAACATTTTCAAAGCTAGATTTATTCCAGAAAGCGATATGTTGTGCAACAGATAAAAATGAATTTTAATATATTTTTTCATTAGTTCGAATCGGTTTGGCTGATAGTGTGTAAACGGCTCGACTCAGCTCAGCTTGCAAGAACTGAAGCTTTTTGCAACATTGCTACATTCTTTTCTGATCATTAAAAGAAAGTGGTGAGACCCAACACATTGGCAAACAAATCTCCTACGTATTCTCAATCAAACTCGAGTATATCTAGAAAGATAAAAATTTATTAATGCTAGATAAAAATTTTAGCTGCGACCTGACTGCGGCTTACAAAGAAAATACATCTAATTAAGCACTTTTTTCGATTGCTAAAAAATAGATAGATGTATATATATATCTGAATAGCTGTCTTGCTAAAACACTCTTCATCTTCACCCAATAAGACTTTAAATCCATCATATGCAAAGATATAGAAACTAAAATTAAGATTTCTATTAATTGAAAAAGAGTCATAACCAGTGCTAAATTCTCTTTGGAATCAAAAATAATTTTCACACAAATTTAAAATTTTCCATTTCTAAGCGTTTTCAAAAAATAGTTCAACTAATTAGTCACAATGTATATGCCAATATAAATTTAAAAGTTTCTATTTTTATTAAAATTAAAAATGATACATAACAAAGAAAATAATTGTGAAATTTTTGAAAATAACAAATAACTTGAAACATATTACTTCTTAAAATCTATGCGACTTGCTGGAAGAAATATATATTCATTTCGGATCAATGCGAAAATGCAAGTTTCCCTAGAATCAGAAATGCCAGAAGCATTCCAAACATGGCCTCAATAATAACTGTAAATGTTTTCAAATATGTCTCTTCACTTAAGAACAAAATCCCTTCTGATTCTAAATAGCACTTATGCAGTGATTGAATTGTAAATAGCATTTGGTTATATCTTTGATTATATAGCTTAGTTATAAGGATCTTTGTTGCAGGTAAATTTACAGGTGTTTTCAGAGCCTCTTCCATGTCCACTGATTTACCTAGCTGCCTTGTTGGAAGAATAAAAAGTCGTCTGAAGATGTAGTAGACTGAGACTAATCTATAGGTTGTGACAATTCCATCAATTATAGGATTCTTTGCAATGTGTGTAGGTTGACCTTGCAGTGAAACAATAATCGTCAATATCAGTTTCACAAATAAAAGCTTGAATATGAGATCAAGTCTTTCACAAAGCAGCTTAATATATGTGGAAAACATGTAGAGATGTTTATGATACATTGTTATAGCTATATTACAATCCCTTATCGTGCCATAATTTGTGGAATGAACTATCTTGTCTTTGTTGAAATCATATTGCTTGCATATGTACAAGATGAGGTATTTTTGAGTAATCAGCAAAATTGTTACAGGAATAAACGAAATCCAATTTCCAATTCCTATTGCAAAATAGTAAATTCCGATAGATTTGTTTAAGTGTAAATCAATATAGCCAGCCAATAAGCACAAAGCCGCCTCAAATATTCCAACAAATACACCTAAATTTCATTATGTATATCAACATTTATTATATATAATCATACCGTAAGCAAAATTCCGAATAAGTAATTTAACCATATCCTCCATAGATAAACACAAAGTAGAATAAAATGCGATTTAAATCATTTTTATTATCAAATCAACGCAATGCAGATATAGTAGAATGCATTTGATTTTAAAACACAAAGTCTTGTCCCAAAAAACTCAAAAATATAAATTTACCAAATATTATAGCATGCCAAACCTGTTTGTGCAACCTTGTTTATGCAGTTACATCAAATAACATTATGAAAAGTGAAAACTTCATAGATTTGATATCAAAAAACAAAGGCCAACACTATATATGAATGCTCGATAGGGTTTCAGACTATTTATACAGCCATGCGATAAATTAAAAAAAGTTCAAATGAAAAAAATTTGTTTAGCAAGCAAGTTCATTTCAAATATAGCACGCAGAGGTGGAATTGGGTTTAGCCTAAAGTTGAGTTGGGATTTTCGACATAGCAACTTTTGCCGGGCCGGGCTTGGGCCTAAGTTTTATTTGGTATTTGAAGCACATGAAAATAGCACTTGAAAACTTAAATTTTGCAAATGACAAATAGCATTCTCTTTAAGTTTATAATCAGCCCTGCATTGTTGGCTGGTGCAATACTTGCAACATCTAAATTTTGTTTGCTACAAGCAAAGAGCGTTTCTGAAAACTCCCTCTTTCTTTGTGCAGATGTAATTTGATGTAAGTTGGCAGATAATTTTACTAATTGAATATATAAGAACTGATATCTTTTCTAAATAATAAAAAGAACTATTGCATTCCTGGTAATAATTAGTTGTGGCAATACTTGTATTACTAAATTAGTTATGGCCGTAAGAATAACGTATGAAACGTGACATCTATGACACCTTTGTCGTAAGGCATAGTATTCAGCAGGGGCTTGAAATATTTTAGGGGATGGCTACTTCAAAAAAGAGTATTATTATTATAATGACTCTAAATACCAATATTTATTAATCTTCTGGTATTCAGGCCACCTGGGTATGCTTACCGCTTTGTTGCAATCATATATCTAATTATTAATAACAAAAATACAAGCATATTATTTATATTTACTACCACTTTTTAAGGTAAATATATGCAGGAAGGCAATATAGTCCTTAAAACATTACATAAATTGTTCTATTAAAAGAAATTATTAACCTTTTAAATGAAATTCTTGAAAAACTTGTCAATTTTTTAGTAAAATTCTAGTTGCTTACGCGTCACTTTGAACTACAGCAAACTCCTAACATAATATTTGCAAGTACGGGGCCCGAGACCAAGCCTACTTTTATTGAAAACAAAATTTTTAGTAAGATCTTAATGATGAAAAAAGTATTGAGAAGTGCTTTCTTTATTCCTTAAAGTTATTCAGCAGCACTAGAATATTTTTTGTGTTGAGCTGCGCAATAAAGGTAAAAAATATTCAGTCAATGGCCCTATTAAAATTCAGAACTATTCAAATAGTAATTATTGTTGTTACGAATGCGGTTAGAAACTTATTGTTCTAATTGGGTTTTACAATATTACAATGTTGTAAAACATAACAAAAAGTTTAAGGTTTTTGAAGAACGTGTAAAAATACATATACACTATACACATTAAAATAAACACGCATTTCATTTTCATATAGAAATGTTTGGATAAAAGAGTAGCAAAAATAAAAGATCTTTTTTGTGGTTCTATTTTGTTAAGCCTTTACAGTAAAAGGCAACAATTTGATTTCAGAAATGTCAAGTAGAGTAAAAATTGGAAAGCTAAGTTTTGCCATGCCAGTTAATATTTAATATATCTAAAGTTCAAAAATTGTTGATAAATCGTTGTTATTATAGATATGCCAACAATCGCCATTTATCTCACTTAATGTTACAATACTATCCATGGAAACATTTTTACATGTTTTTCATAGACGTCTAAGCAAGAGATCAAACATATAAATTATTTATAAAATTTATAAAAACAAAGTTTTTTGAGTTTCTTTATTTTGTGAGATGAAAGCAACAAAAAATAAAAAAATTCTTAACAATTTAAGGGTAATCTAAATCTATGCACAAATTTGTAACAATAGAAAATTTGTGTCTTAATTGGTAACATTTGTGAAAATTCACACTCAATACTATTTGGTATTCGTAGCCAAATACAAAACTTTTACGGGGGGAGCACATATCTGCCCATGAAGGGCTAAACACCTTGAACCCCAGGCCTATGGCCCTGTATGGCACGTTTATTGTATTAAGGCTAACAATGCAATTTGAATATCAAACAGAATTGAATTAGCATTGTTGACAGAATTGTGCGGTTGTGCACATTAATCAACACATTTGGCAAATTATCCAATCAACTTAATAGTGTGGTGCTTATAGGCCTCTATGGGGCAGAAGAAACTATTAGTGGCGTAAAGAAAAATAATTTTTGCCTGGCCGGGCTTGGGCCGAATAATTGGTATTTTGTATTGGGACTAAGCAGCATTGGGCTGGGCTGGGTTTGGGCCTAAAAAATCGGCCCAATTCCAACTTTGATAACACGATATGTGTTTCAAAATGACTACCTGTAATATGGAATACAACACAACGAGTATGAAAACTCGTCATATAATTTTTCAGAAATCCGAAGTATAGGATAAAGTGTCTATCCAAGTCCTATTAAAAATACTAAATAATATATATATACATATATATATATATATATATATTAATACCCAAGTCTAGTCCTCAGAAACGAAAATATTTTGTATATAAATCACCTTAAGTGACGGGCGTCGTCAAGGACTGACCATCTGCGTTCTGAAATTTCAAAAAAGTATGCCGGCTCAAAAAATTGCAACAAACACGACTCTTGCATTATATAGAAGTACTTATTTGACAAATGAAATATGATAATTATATTAATTAAATGGCATTCATTATATCACTGAGAACATGTCATGTACATTAAAAACGTCAACTCTATATTATGTATGAAAAGCAATATGTCTATGTCTGTCCTTTGTGAATTATTATCCCCATCAATTCATTTAAAATTTATTACATCATTGTTGGTTAGAATATTCAATATTAATCTTGATTTTGATTTACTTGCTATCAAGATTCTACAAAGGCTAAGGGTACATTTTGGGGGTTATCATTAATTGGGATCCACCCTCATACACGTCATTTCCTATTTCTGGTAAAAACACATGAAATAACTGAGGTGTTTTGAAGGACAAAATTATCCAGACATCCCTCAATCACAAATGGAGGAAGGTACCCTCTCCTTGAATTTGAGATGAGTGAGCATGAATTAACAGACTGTACTTGAACCCCCCTCTCTTTAATTGAATCACAGGAAACAAGTATTCTAGCCACTCTTAGTGGCTGGGTTAAGAATACTCAGGAATATGCAAATTTATCCAGTGCTTATTAGATAGTCCAGCTTTGCTGAATTTGCATTTTTTGTGAATTGAAATTAATAAATTATTTCACAAGTTACATCCTGTTCTATTGATAGACAATTTTTTAAGCAAATAATATTAAATCAAGGCTGTTTTCATTATAGTCAGCAAGCAAATTTTATGCGCATTATAATCTAAAGGTCATTAATGTGCAGCACTAAAAAAATATTTCCAAACTATAGAATATACAGATATTTAGAAATTGTCAGAAATGTTGTGACTATTTATTTTAGGCCCCTGCGCGTTGACGAATTTTTTGGACACTTAATTAAAGAGATCGAGTCAATTTACAATTCTATTTGAGTATAGCCAATCACAATCCTGGTTTTGAATGATTCATCATGCCACCTTTGAAGTGGCTTACAGTGTAATTCTCTAACAGCCAATCAGAACCATTGTTTTCAGGATTAGGACGATGTTTCTAATCTCCCCTCTTAATCAAACTTTACAAATGCCTTAATGATATCAACCAATCACAGGACCACATTGTCCAGTAGACAACATGTAACATTATTTTCTATTTATTATAATCTTATTGTTTCATTTCTTTGACACAAAATTTATTTCATATTGTTTTTCAGGAAATAACCGGAATGAAGTCTCTTCATTATACAATAACATGCCAATAATATATACACACAAGATCTTTAACCGAATTTCTCATGCCTTTTACTTAAATATAATTTGCAAAAATTATTCAAGCAATTCAATATCACAACATTTAAATATAGCAAAAGTAACAATGCCATCTTGTGACTAAATTTAGCAATTTTGTCAAAATTGTTAAAATTTTAAAATATGATTCCAGATGTAATTTTTCATTTAAAAGTGAATGCAAATGGTTTTAGAATGATTAAAGCAATATTTAGTAAGATATTTTGCATTTTTTGTTATGAATTAATATTTCAAATTCTATTTTTTAAGAAAACATAAAGCTTATAACATGTCCTAATAAACAATAAGAAATTACAAGAATTTTTAATAGCATAACTATATCCATGACTCAATCCATATTCATTGAAAAATCACCCTTAACTGTCATAAATATTCAAATATTCTTGTTAAATATCCTTCTCCTGGACCAATCCATCCAATTTCCTGGTCGAATTTTTCTAGAATATCACTTATAGAAAAGTTTTGTCAAAATATTTACTATTTTCTTAAATTAATTGCTACATTATTATTGATGCTGCTTGATATTAGAAAGCCTATTTCTTTCATATCACATTAACAAATAGATCAAAATTGTAATTATTCTGGTGAATTATAATGAAAGCTCAGTAAATATCTACCTATGTTTTATTCTTAGCTTTGAAATGGATATTTTGATTTCACACTGTTTTATTATACAGGTATGTTTATTGTTGGATTTTACTGAATATGCATTTGAATTTTGTTTTTATTCATCACTCAGGATTTGTGTAGCATTGTGGTTTGAATTTATTTCCTGAACACTTATTTAATGTTATTGCTTCAATCATTTGTGCTAATTTGCAATATTTCACATGTTTCTAATTGTTCTGGTTCCTAACTCTTGTATTTTAAACAATTATGTATTATTATTTGTATTTTTAAGCGATATTTGATTTAACACTTGGCATATGGATGATATTATTAACCAAATATGCATTAAATTTTTAGAGTCACAGTAGAATTTACACCTTGGTTAAATGATTTTATAGGCTTTGTTTTTCAATATATTGACCTAGAAAATATTAACTTTTAATTTTCTCAAAATTCTTAGTGATCTATCTCATTTACCAAAATTTTTTACATGTGAATAAAACCCTATTTACTGTCTATTTACAAGCATTTGTATGTTTAGAAGGTGATCTCAACATGGAGTTATGACAAATTTGATGGGCAGAATTCATATCTACAGATGGGACATCAAGTGTGTAGCATTACATCAACTCACGAACAGTGAATCATCTGGAAAACATATCATTACTATGGAAAACATATCATTCCTGGTCCTATTCTAAATGAGTCCGAAATTGAACACGAAATGAAAAACTATTCTAATAGCATTATACCTTAATGCTAGAAGAGCTTTAATTCAAACAGAAATGATTTCTTAAAGTTGATTACAAACTTGGAAAAATGCAATTTTCTTAATTACAGAAACTTGGCTTAAGCCTGATATCGACCCTAACTTGTTTAATCCAGACAGACAAATTTTTGAGGTTTTTCTAAGAATTGAATAGGTAGAGGTGGTGGACTTATGATAACTGTGCCAAAATCTTTAAAACCAGTCCTAAAATTTGAATAGGTAGAGGTGGTGGACTTATGATAACTGTGCCAAAATCTTTAAAACCAGTCCGTAAATCTGAATATGAAATTTATCATAAAATATTTGAATCGCTGTGGATAGAAATAAATTCAATAGAAAACTGTTTCCAAAAAGAATTGATAAACGTAACTTATAATCCACATAAAAATTATCTAGTTGAATATCTAAATTATGGAGTCAACGAAATATCTGAAATATGTAATAATTATAACTTTCTAAATATTTTCGGTGACTTTAATATTAATTACTTTAATTCATATGAACGAACTCCTATAAATGAAATGTCTGCTACTTGTAATCTTCGTTGTGTTAATACAGTTTGTCCAACTCGAATGAACAATTTAATTGATTACTTTTTTACTAATTCTGATGATTCCTTCAAATCCTTAATGTTTGAATCATTTAGTGATCATGCACTGTGTACATAATTAGTAACAAAACTATTAAAAACAAGCAATTTAAATTCATATATGCAAAGGACTATTAACTTACTCTGATGAAAAAAATGAAAAGGCCCTAAAAACACCCCATTTAACTATATTTACACGTTAAATTCTGGACCTAAAATGATTAATTACATTGGAAAAGGAATCTACAAGGCATTAAACAGTGTTGCACTAATTAAGAAGCGAATGGTTAAGGTCAAAGCATTTAAATATCCTTTTTCAAACACCGACAACAATCAAGTCCGTGAACTCCTATTTTTTCTTATTAAACGTTTTTTTGAAATTTTTGGAGAACAATTGTTAATCGCGTTTATTCAATGTATTATTGATTGTGAATTTCCAGACTTACTAAAAAAATCAGATATAGCTCCTATATATATAAAAAGATGACAACCTAAACGCAAAAAATTATAGACCCATTTGTATTACATATCCTTTTAGCAAACTTTTTGAAAACTTTTGTATGTTCAAATAAACGCATTCGTAAAATCTGAAAACATCCTATGACATAAACAATTTGGATTTCGCAATGGCCATAGCACCCAAGATGCAATTCTATCTATTACTCAACAAATAAAGTCTAATATATTTCGTAATAACTGCAGCTCGGTAGCATTATTAGATTTAAGTAAGGCATTCAATTCAATGAATTTTGATATTTTGCAAGACAAGCTTATAAACTATAATTTTGGTGCTAACTAAATTAATTTAATCATGAACTTCTTAAGAAATAGACAGCAGCGCGTAATATTAAAAGGTAAAAAATCAAGTTATATTACGACTGATCGTGAGGTACCCCAAGGCACTGTACTTGGCCCTATTTTATTTGCAATTTTGTAAATGATAAAATAAAACATCTTAAAAACAGCAACATTTACCAATATGCCAACGACACATGCCTAACAAGTACCACAAAAAATGCTTTTGATGCTACAAAAACCTCCAAACAGATGTAGAAAAATTAAACAATTATTTTACAAATAATCAACTGAAACTAAATATTGACAAAACTCAATTTATAATATTTTCACCGAAGGCACAACGAAATCTAATAAGTGAAGTAGAACTAAAGATAAATAATAAGCCAATAAAGCAAAGTGATTCAGGAAGCTATTTAGGAGTGGAGATAGATAATGAAATAAAATTTGAAAAATTTCTACTGAATAAGATTCAAAAAATGACTGCAGGCATTAGATATCTTTATCACTTACACAATGTCATATCAAGCAAATCTCATTTTCAATACTGTTCTTTTCTTTTAACTGACCTAAATTCGAAACATCGTATGTTTCTATCAAAGACATTTAATTGGTGTATAAAAATTCTAAGCTTTGCACAAAAGCATGATGAAGCATAATTATATCGTAATAAATGTAAAATATTATTTCTATTCTACCAAATTCATCTGCATATGCTATCTATCTTATTTAAATTCAAATCTCTACAAACATCTCTCCTTTTTCTTAATGACAATATTAAATTAAATGAGCGATCGCAAGAATTTCTGTGTTTAGATAAAAATTCTAATGGCTTTCATCATATATTAATTAAATTGTGGAGTAATTTAGATTATGAAACGCGAATAGAAAAAAACTATAAAAAATTTAGAGAAAAATTGAACCAGCTTCTTCTAATAAAACAATATACATTAAGGGACGGTAATACACTTCATGCATTTGAAACATACATCCAACATTGAGCATCTACACAAACGTTGATTTTATTATTATATATTGTACATATTAATTTGTAGGTAATTATTTGTTTATATTTTTATTTTTTTTGTCATGAGTTAGTTTGTAAAATTTTGTATAGATTGAGCAATAAATTTGCTTTGACTCTTATTGTAATAGAACTGCGTGCAATTTATTGCAACGTAATAAAACATTACAAGCACTACAAACTACAACAATATAAAATATGCAAATATTATACTAAATGTAAGTATTTAACAGAGTTTTGTATATGTGTGTTATACGTAATTTTGGAAGGTGTAAAATGTGGAAAATCTCTTAAAGTAAATTATTTCATTAAAAAAATCTATTAGTTATTATTTTTTAATTTCTTTACAATTTATCTCGTCCAGGTTTTTGGTAAATGGGGAATTACTTTCAATGTATAGCGTTTCAAACTTGTGATGTTTGAATTTAAATTCAGTTTTACGTAATGTCTTGGAAGTTATTCAGAAAAAGGTTTTACGACCAATTGCATTAGTAATTTTTAAAAACTATCTTACACTTGCGTTGGAGTCTCTTGCTCTGATATATGCACTGCTCATGAAAATTAAGTTGCTTTTTAGTCAACCTGATTAACTCTTAAAAATTTGTCAGCCAAAGTAAAATCAATTTAACTTTGAAAACTTTGTTGACAACGAAGTTTTTTGATTTCACACTTACAACCTCATTTAATGCCAAAAAGTCCTTAGAAAAAGTTGTAGATCTGAATAATACTTAGAGAATCTGTGAGGTAATGTGAATTACAAAAAATTCACATGATAGTAGTCCAAAAAATGTCTGTGCACAAATTTTTCAAATATATTCTCAAAAACTAAACTGTCCATATACAACCAATTAATTCATTGTATACTACAAGAATAAATATCAATAAAAGTATTGTGACTCTAAGCAAAGCAATCGGATGAAAACTAAATATGATAGATAGATATAAATAGATATCAAAGTTTATATTAAAACTATTATCGTCCATTTTATTAGCAAGATTCAAACAAATATTAGCCTAAAATATTACGGAATAGAATATTTTACATAAATACATAAATTAAGGACTTGAGTCTTTGAACCTAATAACAATTCTGGTATTCTGTGGTTGTGGCACACGATAGTTGTTTTCCATGTAATCACCCCACTTTTCCTTTAATGTTTTCAATTTATTAAGCTAAATGAGAAACTCATATATGAAAGTTGAAAAATACAGTATATATATATATATATATATATATATATATATATATATATATATATATATATATATAATTGCTAGTTAGAAATGTAATCGCTGAATATATATGATTTTGCAAGTCAATTATTATTTAATACAAATCAATTAGCAGGTAGCATTAACTTTTATTGAGTCCTTATATTATCAATTTTAGGAAAAAGGAGGAAGGGGAGCAGGAGTCTGTCGTAGTTTATTGGTGGCAGTCCTGTTGAATTTCATTCCAGTCTCCTACCCTTGCAAGTCACACTATGTTTTCTGGTCCTATAATCCCATGTGATTTCACGGCATGAGAATCATTTTGACCAAAATTGGCAAAATTTTTAATACTCAGAAATTCGCTGTCTCTGTTGCTTCATTTACGGTTCCATCAGCATGTTAGTCTAGTAACGTAGCCATGATTTCACATTGGGGTGGTCTGTTCAAAATTTTTTAATGTTAGATTTAAAATTTTGAATGTTATAAATGCTTAATGTGAGACCTCCTCCGCCTAATCAAAATCCAAATTTCAAAAAAAAAAATCAAAATTCAGTTTTTGCCATAAATGTATTATTTAAATAGATTTTAACGATAAATATCATTTTTGCTAAAAAAAAGTCATCAAATGTTACTTAGCAACAAAGGTACCTTTTGTTTTTTCGCTCATTACCTTTCAAATAGATACAATAAAACAACTTAATTGAATTAGACACTTAGCATAGAGACATCAGTCGGCCACCAGAAAAAACAATGAAAATATGATTTTCTTAAAATAGGCTTTTTTCTAATCTTTTAAAATTTCAAAAATAATTACTCCAAAGATTTTCAATGGATTAGGCTGATTTTTACAAAGTTTGTTTCCTAATGTATTATCTAGGTCCTGAACAAGAATCTAGGCAAAATAATTATGTCCAAAGTCACATTGAATGTCTAATGTCACCAGAAAAAAAAGATTTTTTGCGAAAAAAATTAGCAAATTTTTAAAATTACCATAAATATATTCTCAAGCATTACTTTGCTTAGATCCTAGTTCGGGACCTTGGAGAAGGTTTAGGGATTCATGTGCAAACATAATTTTGAGCTATACATTTACATTTTGCTGATCTCATCTTTTGAAATTTGCCAAAGTAGTTCAATTTCAAGGTCAATGTCATGCCATGATACATCAAATCTAAATAAATGGCTTGAGTAGGAGAGACAAACCTTAAAGCAATTTGAATTTCAAAGCAGCAGAAAGAATTCCAAATGTGATTCTTGGATTGTTGCTAGTATTTCAGTTAAAGTACGACCAAATTTATAAAAACAAGTCATTTTCTGCCGTACTAATAGCGATGTTCTGGATGAATTCAGGCTAATAATTTGGATAATTTACGATTAACAGAATCAATTGTTTTGTCTTCGTCTCAACTCCACTAAAATATAGATGTGTATAAGAGACACCCATGAGATTCAGACCAGTAAAATAATATCACTGGTTAAATACACATCAATTGGGTGTGCGATAATGAAAGCTTAAAAGTTGAAAAAATATTCTTTAAAAAAATTCATGAAGATTTAAAAATACAAGTGTGTATGAAAGCTACATACCACACTCGAAGGCATAGGCTCAAATGACCTAAAGACATTCCAATTAATTCCTTCATTGCAAGGAGGGGTTGTCAAGGATCCGTTGTAATGATACCATTCTTTTGCATGATTATCAAAAATGGTTTGTACAAATCCTTGTGTCCAAACTGACATTACGTCTGATCCAGAAAGTGTTACGGTTGAACCTAATTTTAGAATAGAAGAATAGTAATCTACATTACACTAAGATAAAGTCTAGTTATATTTTTATTTGAATACATGGCTTTCATGCTAAGAAAACTTTAATAAAATCCAGTAATATTCTACGCGTAATCTGGTTCATTGCTAAATTGATATCGAACTTATGATATCCTGGAACTTGAAAATTTTCAAATCTTTTTCGATCAGAACTGTTTTGGGCCCTGAGGTTTGTGGAAGGATTTCCTCTCCTCTATCTAATTCTGGATTGCATTAAAATATTTAAACAAAAGTTTGCAAAATATTCTTCATATCGACTTAGTATTGTCAGAAATGTGATGCCATCATTCATTATGATGACGTGTCAAATATCAAAATTCGCTATTTTTTTGAAAAAAATTAAATATTGATTGAAAATGATAAAATTTATTAGAATTTATTCCTAACTTTCAAATATAATTTTCTTGTTTACTTTGCCCATTTCTTGGATACTAACAATAATAGAAAGTTTTCGCTAAAATTGGAAAACTTTCCCCTTGGTTGAAAAACAGTACAATACATAATCATCTTTAATAAAATTTAGGAAAAATCACAAAGTCTACCTAAGAAAGCTCCACAACCTTCTGAGCAAAATTCCGAAATTGAATAGGGGGAGGAAATCTTATCCAATACCGAAAAGGGTTTTGATCAAGAAGTAAATACATACACCACAGAACTATAGAGGTGAAAATCAATTGAAATTCAACAGACGAGGATGACGACATAGTGTGCTAAGTCAATTACATGTATTTGAATAGTTTTTGAACTGGGAAGCAATAAGCAACATTTAAAAAATCGCTTAAAATAGTTACCAGCTTCAACGATTTTGGTAACACCGGTTACCAATCTTTCGAAATTGGGATTGTTGCAAGCTGCGCACTCCTAAACATCTGTAAGATTTATTAATTTTTCAAAGATTACCTCCAGAAATAACCCAAACACAGCAACATCATTTGCACCCAGTGCAGTCCCCAGATCCGAGTGACTGCTTAAATGTGTCACCATATGCAATTCAGAGCTATAATGGTCATCATCTATCCAATGTTCAGCACCCCAATGAAAATGCATTTGAGCGAGTGTAAAATTAGCATCACCAAGAGTTCCGCTAGTAAATGATGGAGCAGGATAAGGTGATAACTTATCTAAAAACTCTCGAATTAATCTATCGAAATTCTGTAACCTATAGATTATAGTTTTTAACCACATCTTAATTATGATGATGAATATTTTAAAAATCTGTGTATGGAAAATCTATTGTATCGGTTAATAAATAATTCAAAATCATAAATACTTACATGAATGGCCTGTATTTTGAAGTTTTATAGAAGTTACCGGGGGTTCGTAAACTATTGTCGAAGTAGAGTTGGCTATTTCAACAGTTTGACTAAATATTCGAATAGGCGATTGCTGTATGCCGCTGCACTGGGGAAAATCGTGAAACCAAAATGCCTGGCCTAAAAACAAGGTACTGTTAACAATATTCAGATTAATGTTAAACATTTATACCAATATTCGCAACACTTAGTTAGTAAGAACGCCATGGTATACATAAAATAAAGCCAGGCCAACCGCAGGAAACAATGAAAATAGGAGGCTATTGGAAAATCAACTGTTTGGGGGCTTACTATGATACGAAAAATCTTAATTTTGTAGTTTCTACCTTTAATCTTCAAATAATAACACTGTGTGACATAAAATTCCGTTGAATAATTTTTTTCATTGTTTTCAGTCAATTTTGGGACGAAAATTGCGAAATTGAATATCATTTTACTCGCAAAACCATAGCTTTTGAGTAATTTTTATTCTAAGATTTACAAAACTGCATTCAAGTATAAGCTTCTCTGCTACTCATTTCCAACAATAACTCATTAACCAGTTTCACTATTCGTGATGTGTTTTATTGGGCATCAGGATAAGAAAAAAATTTTTTGACATACTTTCATGCTCCTTGCACTTGGATGAATAGAAAACATCTACTGACATTAGAATCAAAATACAATTAAATTGTGTACAACTATAAAAGCCATTAGAGGATTTTTGGTATCTCCATGATAATGCAATTTCCAATTTTTAATTTTAATAATCTATTTACAATAAATTTAATTTCATGACATTTCCTAAAATATTATTTCCATTCGTATTTAACAACATCAAATTCACCGAAAACCCCGAAAAAGGTACTCAACTAAGAAATAAATTTTTTTCACACAGTGTAATGAACAAATCCAACTAGCTATTTTACTGCAGAGACTTCGTTCGATTTTCAAATTTTTAATACACTATTTTAAAATAATAATTCTCCTATGGGCTTGTCTAAATTCATTATATTATTTAATTAGCATGAAATTTTGGAATTTACATTAAATCTAATGTGCAGCAATTTTCATCAGAGTGTTCCAATTACTAATAATTGAATTCATAATTACTTATTTATTAATTTATAATTTTGTACAAAAAATAAATTTATGAATTACTACTTCAATTTAATACTGAATGAAAAATCGATACTATAGAAAATATCGGGGTGTTTTCGAACAAGAAATTCTAAGAATTTCTTACTAGTGTTTTAAGTATCACTTTTGTACATATCATGTTTCTCAATTCACTAATATAAGGATTCAATTGAAAATTATGTTGTCTACTACTTTGATAAACGTCGCCTCCTATTTCAGGACAATGCTTTAGGTAGCCTGGCCGTGTTTTAGATAGATAATGGAACGGAATAGAAACTGATTAAATTTATTAAAAGACATTTTTTGCATTTCAATAGTTTTGAAGCGTTGCAATTAAGTGAAGACAATGGGTGTGGACTCTTGTATTAGTTCAATTAATATTTTCACATTTAGAGTTAAAAGTCTAATGAAAATGCATAAAAATGGGCACTTTAAAATTTAGCTAGCATTAGAGCAAGATATTTATGAAGCATAGATATTTCAATTGCGCTCCTAAATTGGAATGATAAAATTTGAGTTTTAAGACTTCCGTGGAATTTTTGCTCTTTGACTTGAAATCAACTAATATTTTTGAATTTAAATACCATAAAACTGGCAAATGTCAGCCACAACGGGGTTATGTCACCCACTTATCAAATAATAATAATCTTTGCTTTTTATTGATGGTTAATAAATATTTGATGCTCACACTGTATGCTGATTATAGTTTTATCATTTGAAAGCAATAATTGCAACTAATTTGAGAAATTCAAATGCATAGATATCGCGCTTTTTCAGCGTTATTTCATGATTCCTTCAGCCAATGAGAGAGATACAGGTACAAGGTGCACTGTATTAAGTGAGCTTATAAGGACTCTTTTGCAGCTTGGTTCTGTGTGAAACTTTTATCAAGAACGACTGGACCTATCCCAAAACAATCGTTTGGAATAATGCTCTTCCAATTGTGGAAGATAATTTAGAATGCGTCAAAACAGAACCTCATTAGTGGATTCAGGTCGTGCGGATTATCCCCACCTAATCTTAATCATCCGTTGAGACACTTGTTCT
The DNA here is from genome assembly GCA_900660155.1 of Hofstenia miamia. Lineage (NCBI taxonomy): Eukaryota > Metazoa > Xenacoelomorpha > Acoela > Hofsteniidae > Hofstenia > Hofstenia miamia. The sequence goes on along the minus strand of CABFPE010000115.1, from coordinate 621,883 downwards.
GATCCGAAACCTATTGTGACGAAAGCATCGATCGCGACCTTGATGCTAATTTACTTGGAATGCTTCAAGATATGCGTGGCCAGACCTCCAGTCCGCGAAGGCCCCGGAGAGCCAAGGTCACAGCGGGCCGACCGATCCTACCGACGTCCCAACATCCGAATGTTGCGTCAACTTCAAATGCCGGTGCGACAAGCATGGAGATTGAAAGTGAAGACATCACATGCACTGATGATGACGAATGTTTTATATGCAGCACATCATTTGCCACATACAGAGCACTTCGTGCAAGTTATGGACCTGTGGCAAAAGCAACAAAAGAACGAGCGATGTATTCTTTATGTGTTCCAATTGTTAACAGCTATTGATTTAGTGAAAAAACTTATCGTTTTACTGAAATTCATGTTGGTGACTGACAATACCCCTTGTTTCTCGTTAAAAGTACGTGTTTGCTACTTGTTCTGAAATACATATATTTCATTGTTTATACTATATTTCTTTTTAATTGTGTTGAAAAGACCAAACCTGAAGTATATAAATGTATAACTCGTATTCTTTATCAAATACATAGCAAAAAATACAAAAAAAATCAAAAAAAGTGGCTGGAATTTGCTTATTTTACGGTATTTAATTATTAGGGTAATTATATTACTCTTTATAATAACAAAATCCATACTGTCATATTTGTAGTCAACTCCTCTAATAAAGTCTTCTTCTAAATAAACAAATAATAATATGTTATTGTGAAATACTTAGTCAGTAATGCGTATTGTTCTTCTTTCTGAGGAGCATTATGGTTTGTATATAAGTTTTTTCATAAATACCGCATTAACAGATGTCCATACGCATTGACATCTACGTAACACTATTAACTGCATCATGGCAAAATATATATCAGATTACAAACAGATTTTGACAAAAATTCTCAACATATTCGAAATTTGCACGGTAAATACTCTAAATATTTAGTGGATTTCAGCTTAAACCATTATTAGCAATTATTACCCATTATGTGAGCTGCAGTATCGAAAGAAATATCCTAGCACCAAGTTTATCAATTTTTTTGCATTGGGAATTCAAATTTGTATTTTTTTCTTACAGGAAATTTCATTTCTAAGACGTATGTTCTTGTGAAAGGTCTCTCTAAATATATATGGTATGTAAAACATAAAAAAAGAAATCAAATTCCGCGTGAAAGACTTAGTATATTCAAGGTTTTGCTTGAATCCAATCATAATTCAGAATTTTCTAATTTTAATACTAAGTTTATAAATGTAATGGAGCTTTTACAAATTTTGAATAGTTATATTGGAGAAGGTTCTGAGTGATCATTGCAGAAATAATTTATAAACCTTGGTGGGATGATTGTTGCTGGGATTGTAATGCTATAACAAACAAGCGGGCACTGTGAGAATTATTTGCGAAGAATTGAAATGATGTAAAGAACTAAGTCGGTCATTTGTTATATTCTGTTTCAGCTTTCCACACTACGTATTTCTATATACACCAATGTTTGTAAATCATGATTAATCGTTGGATTTATGCAGTTATAGATTTGAATCTTCTTTAGCTCATTCTCATTTCAGTTATTTAGAACTCTGATTAAATAATTAATGAAGTTTCTAGCATAAAGATAATTCAATTCATTTGAATTTGATTCTTTCTTGCTACCTACCAATAAATTGGAAACAGCGTTTAAATCTTTATATACTATGGCTTTAATGTCTCTAGTGTGTTAAGCACACATTATTATAGTCTGTGTTCAGCAAAATACAAGCTAATCTCATTGTAGAATACGGTTCAAAAATGGCGAAGAATACCCTCAAATTTGAAAAGGGTTACCAAACGCTAAGAATACCTTATTCAGTTTAACCTGATTCCCTAGATTTACTTTACAATGATAACAAGTACTTATTGAAAAATTACTCTGCTGGGGATAGATGAATTACAAGTACAATAAAAATACTTTAGTTGATGCTGCATCTCTTCTCTACAGATTTCCATTATTCTCTTCATAATCTACAATTTTGCAAAGTAAAATCTCGCATGCAATTATTACATGTAAGTTTGTTTTAGATTTAACAGACATGAAAATGTTTATACAATATGCACCTTGGTCCATCTGAAGCAAATTTTGACATATAAGACAATTGCCTAATGAAGCATATACACGGTTCACTTCACTATGTGCACGTGAATGCCAATATTATAAAATGCTCTAATTATTTTAAATAGTTTTTAAATTCTGCATTGTTTATTTCTCCTACTCCGTATATCCACCTGCAGTACAAACTATTTCGTAAAATTACATGTTAACACTAAACGTTCTCATAGAAATTGAAAAATTAGAACAATTTCTTGCTTGAAGTAGTGTAAATAATAAATACTCCTAGTGTAAAAATTACGATCCAATAGGATACGACTCCCTTGGAAATCATGGCTTTCGCCAAAATACAGTCAGGTACCTTGCTCTCATTGAAACTAACTACTTTAAAAAAATTTGAATGATGTCTCTATTGTGTACAATTTACAATTTAACATTATTAATTTGCAATTTTATTGGAAAATATTTAAAGATATAAAGTAAGTTTATAACAGTGTAAAAACGGAACCCAGAAAATATTATACAGTGCGTTTGAATATTTGAAAATATATGCAGGTATATATATTATTAAACCAGAGATTATTTAACTTAAGTAAAAATTATTGTTAATAAATAAATGTGATTTCATGCTATGTTATAGAGACAGCTCAAACAAAGTTGGCATTGGCGTGCGTAGTTTAAATGTCATTGGTAATTGAGCGGACAAAACGTTAGATTTCACTTTAGAAAATTATTTAATTGACATTTTATCTACTCCTAACGCCTTTTACAATAACCCAAATTATGTTATTTAAAATTTTATAAAAATTAGCACAAGTGCAAGTTACTCTTGTGTTAAGGAATGCGAATAATATATTGCCAATGTATCACAGTTTTACGCGATCCTTATTGATGTAAATTTTTCATTTGAGTTGTAGACTCTTCTCAAATATTAGTTATGCGCATAAATTCATATTGCTACCTACTTAGAAGCCTTATCTGGTACAATCACTACTAAAATGCATGCCAAGCATGGTTATGATTACCAGAATTTAAACTTTGCATCTATGAAGCACGAAAATTATATTAGTAATTGTCTGATAAGCCAGAACTTTTAGGAAATATTGTTTTAATTTATTATTTTTCCTTAAGTGCAGATAAGTTTCATTGTAAATTAAAAGTAGTAGTGCGCTTGCAATGTTCAAATTTTTTGTTAATTTTAAAAATTTTAATAATGATTTGTAACTTTTAACATTTCAAAATTTATTATGTCTAACGCTTACGTAAAGTTTTTGTTTTTTCTTTGTATAGTATTTGCTGCATGTTAAAAAATTGAATCATAACTAACTGCATCGAATATTTTACTGTGCGTATATTTTATAAGAATATTACCTGGTATGACATACTCATTATTTGACATTTTTTCAAATAAACGCCTGACATTTTTTCTGATCAGAAGTTTATGATTTCTACCGAAAAGTTTTGAATCGACTTTTAGGTAATTCTTTGTGAAATGTCAAACTAGATTTACACTTCGACTTGTACTTGGTTAGATTGTTAATGCTAAATGCAAGCTGCAGGTTTTTCGCTCCTCATTGCAATGTGCAAATCACTTCTTAGTTTATTAATTTTTTCATTGTATATTTTTTGTGAGATTTATAAATTTGAAAATCTTAGGAATTATCATATGACACGGATAAAGTTTCACCCGATTAATAAAAAAATTAAGAAAAACAAAGAATGTTTAAATAGTATACCATATTGATATTGAATACCTAGTCAAGATCACAAACCTTCATTTTTATCATCTATATCGTGTTTTATGTCAGCAAGATTGTCATCAATGCGACTCATTCCAGTGAAGAGGACAACGAAGGTAATCAACGCGAAAAATAATATAATTACAACAAGCACAAAAACTGTGACTAAAAATGTTTCAGAACTAAACCCGAACACTTGCTGTTTATTTCTTCGTGTGGATGCATTTGTTGGGTCATCGCAATATCCATTGCTTTGCTTAACTGCGTTACCGCTTTCATCAACAAATCCTTCGTTAATCGGCATTACTCTTGGTTCTACAATTGTTTAGTGCTCTTCAATAAGTGAATGGCATCTGGCAAGATCGTCGAATAAATGTCTATATATAGCAAAATTAATTATGATATTAGTAGCTATAACAACATCAACCGTTATTAAATGCTATTAAATGGTAACTTATACTATTAACATCTAAATTTATTCATATGGACAATTTCAGCATAAGTTTTCAGAAACAATGAGCTGCTTACGGATATTTTCTCCTTGTATATCTAAATTCAATAGATAGGCCCTATTTGACGAGCTAAGTCTTAGAGAACATTATATTCTTTAATTTGATTATATTCCGCAAGCGTAATAGGACAACATCCTTATACGACCCATCCCCATAATTTGAAGTCCCACATCGTGCTCTGTGGCATATGATTTTGTTGACGGTAGTATATATATATATTATATATATATATATATATATATATATATATTATATATNTCTTTATTATTCTAAAGTAACATTTTTTTGTAATTTAAGCTTATACAAAGTCTTGGGTCAATGACATTTATATATATACATATATATGTATATATATATACTGAATCTAATAAAAATCAAATTATATTTTTGATTATTGATTACTTAAATACTGCATGCTTACCGCCTTGATCATCCAAGCTAACTAGGGTTGAAATGGCAGCTTCTTTGCTCTAAATACATCAATTTAAAATTGGCTAATACAGTTTGTCACATACCTCCTCACACCATGACTTCATACGCCGAGTGCTCTCTACTGACTAAAAATACGTATTTCAACATATATGTATATATATATATATATATATATATATATATTATATATGTTGAATTATGTCCTAGACTGGGTTGGGTCAAAATATCCCGATCACCTCATCTTTTTAACATATTATTTTAAAGCATTCTCTTAATAAATATAATCATGAAAACTGATCTGTTTTCATCATCAGTTTTGTTCAATTTCTGAATTTTTCTTGCTTGATAACAATGGAGGTGAAAATAGATTTTGGGATTTTTGTAGAAACTATTAAATATACTTGAGCAAATTCCATGCAGATCAAATTTTAAAACTCACTTTTCTTTGCAAATATTGTGCATGGTTGCAATTTCAGGGTAAATTCAAATACTAGCTTAGAAGATTTTACAAGATTTGAACCCAAATTGACATTACTTATATTTGTTCATATGATCCTGGCCATCCAATACTGGAAAAATTTAACTACCACGTGATAAACACTGGTTGGTTTTATGTACTTCCACTTAGGCACAGCGAGAACTTTAGTAGAATGCGATTAGAACTTGGTACTAAATATTTTAGTGGCATTGAGACATTGTATAAATATATACATGCGGATTCCAAAAAAAGTAATACCAATGCCTAGTGATTGAAAGAAACTGCAAATTTCCTATTTTGCATACATTTTTTAGTTTATGTTAATATAAATTTAGATGAAAATAGTTCACAATAATTCTGTCCAACTCTCGCAAATATATAATATATATACATTTTTTGTGTTCCAGTTAACTCTATTTGTCTACTGAATGGAGGAAAAGAATAGCAAATAAACGGAGCGAGTATTAGGACAAACTTTAATAGGACCTTGCTCTTTTATCAATCTTTAATATCATAGCATGATGGATAAGTACCTTGGCCAATAACAAAAATCATTTCCTGACTCTACATTTACCCTATCATGTGAAATATAAGAATATTAATATTTGGTACGCTGATGGATCAGAAGAAGCCATCATTGTGGTTAGTTCACTCTCTCACCCCTTCTCTCCACACATTTGGTAACGGAAGCTGAGAGAAGAATCCTAGGGTTAGGATTGATAAAGAGGAGCTACTTGAATTATTGTTTATTATATATATTTTGCAGCGAAACAATGAGGGACCTTGTGATACATTACTCCAGAATGTCCCTGAATTAGAAACAAAATCTACAACCATAAGCATGCCAAACAGCTATATTTTCCTTAGGTATGGAATATCAACAGTAAATAGAATATCACAATGTAGTAACATTAGATATATTCTGTTGTACTCTAATATTTCCCTACACTAAACAATGTTTAACCCTTAAGAAATTTTATCCAGTGTTAGTGATGATACATAAATGAATATTTTAGCAAAAAATAGTATTTATTAAAAATCAAATAAAAGTTAAACGACAAAATGCTTTGCAAAACGTTTTTCAATCTCTGAGCCAAAGCAAAATATTTACGTTTTCATTGCTAAAGTAGGAACTATTGACGATAAAACATAGTGATGAAAAAGCCTTTCACTAGGTATCAACATTGTTAGAGTGGTAGGCACCTTAACAGCAAGCTGAGATGGAATAGAGGTACTTGTAGACTAGTCAATGACATAATTAACCATTTATGAAATTGCTCTAAAACTCTTTACCTTTTCATCTTCAAGATTTGCATGTTCTTGTTTAACGAAGAAAATTTCCAAATTGATTTCCAATCATGACGATTTTGATTCCATATTGTAATATAACATTACAGTACTGCTAAAATAAAGTAAAAATAAAATATAATACTGATGTGGTCAGCAACTTAATCTTGAAATTCTAACTAGATCTCATTTTTATCAGACCAGTCCTGCTCTGCTTTGATTTATTCGAATTTGTCTAGCACTGACTATCCTGTCTAAAGCTACTCATATTCCAGAACATAAATTTTCAACAAACACTTTTCAGTGCAATAGATACAGAGTTAATGCAACCCACCAGGTGCACCGTCAAGAGCGACGGATTATGTAAGTGCATTATATGATTCTAGATTTGTAAACGCTCCTACCAATTCACTACAAGTTGCCTTAAAATTGCTGTATTTCATATAAACGGGCTTGATCTGCTCAAAGGAATGGCAGTTATTTGAAATGTTTCGTACTTTGGAAGAGAAAAGATATGTTTAAAACAGTATAGAAATTTTGACTCTTCATGCTGTCAACAGTACGCCATCGTTAGATAACTTGTTTATCACCAGTATATTGAAATGAACAAAGTGCGAACAGGTGCCTGTAGTTTATTAAGTCATTACAACTAATTAGAGTGTGAAGGGAGTTGGCATTGGCTTAGACAATTTACTAAAAAATCATTCAGTCAGCAAATTTACCTGATATGAACCAAAAACCGATAATCATTGCAGTCGAATCAGTACCTCTTCAAAAGGTAGAAAGCTCAAAATTATTTTCTAGGATTTTGTACCCGAAACTGAACCGAATCAAACCAAACCGTCGGTTCTCCCAAACCGATTCCAATTCTGCTAGTGTGCTGCTTTGTATTTCCTCTCAACCCTTTTGCATTCGAAAATCTAAGTTGTAAAACTTTTCATCTATAGGGTTTGTTGAGGGCAAAGACGAACATGGCTGAAGAACTTGTTTTTTGTGGGGTTCTGATATCGGGAACATCATCTGACTGTGAAGCAAAGTATTTTATTTTTTATTTTGCAATCAGTTTCTCATCAGATGTTAATATAGACGTTGTAGGCTCGTTATGACTTAATAATGTAGCAGCCACTTTTGACATGTAGGTGGTCATTCGAGAATGTCGTGCGACGTTCAACATGTGAATTTCACCAATGCGAGAAGTCCTTTGCAAGCTGGAGACGTCAAAGCGCCAACCCCCACATAGTAATTCCTCTAATTTTGTCTCCTATTTAAATACGATGCTGTACATTTCCCAAAATTCTTCAAGTACTTTTTGATTACTAATTCTAAAACTTCAACTACTGAGTCTACTTTAGCTTCTTTAACTCTATTTGCTGGTCGATTGTATCTTTTCATTGTCTTCAACATATTTGGCTTTTGTTAATATTTTTGATGTGTTGCCCTGATAGGAAATTAATCAGAGTGTGATTTGTTGAGCATATAATAACGTAAGCAATGATAGTAATTAAATGTGTGTGTTTAATAATATACGCCAACATACCAGTTTTTGTTGTGCTTAATTTAGTTATTGAAAACAACCGAGACACATTTGAATGTATTCATCACAACCTCACCCATAATTCTAGTTTTTTATACACATCATCAGGCATGCCAATATACATCCTACAGAAACTGTAAAGTTCTGGAAACTAGGGGTTCACCCAAAAGCAAACCTGGAAGTGTCTGTCCTCGGAAAATTTCGGGACAAGAAAAGCACAGATTGTCATACATACCTTTGGAAAATTACATTTTCTCTGGACTAGACATAGCTCAAGTTCATGGAAACTACTGGAATTTCTGCTTACCATTCGACAGTGCATCGGTCATTAGCTAGATCGTGTATAAAAAAAGAAATTGCCAAAAATGTACCGAATATCACGGATTTATACGAGGAAAAACGACTGAGTTTTGCAGAACTTGGTGAAATTAAAGTTCATATGACGTTTTTCTTTCAGATTTCAGATGCATCAAAAAAAGTCTAACAGTTACAGTTTGAGGCACATTGTCATATTGGGGATTACATTTGAAAGTTATTCCCGAAGAAACGATTGACATAGAAAATATTGCGAAATCTGTCGGAGTTAGTTCCATATGCAAATGCTTTATATCCCAACGACTGGATATTGGAGGAAGATTGTGTAACCACCTCACACCTCATGTGAAAAAAAAGATAATGTCTGAAAATGACACTCGAATTTTAAGGTGACCACCAAATTCTGCGGATATCGTCCATTGGAAAACGAAACGTGTAGACTATCTTCAAGAAAAATCCACTTACCAAGGCGACATTGGTCTAAAAATTCCGAAAATCGCAACATGAAATTTCTCTGGTCGTACGTAGAAATTTGCGTTTAACCAAATTCTTATCACACAACGGGACATTTGTAAAAACTTAACCAATGTATTAATAGCCGATTAATTTTAGTAAAACTTCCAGTTTTTGTTTGTAAATATGTTCAACCGTTTGCCTGTAAATTTAATTTTCTCGAGACACATATTTTTGCGAAAAGGTATAAAAAATGGTATCCGACTCGCCAAATTTGCCCTTTGGTCGTTCATGGGGCTGAGATTCTGAACTTCCACCAGGGTTGGAATCGGTCGGGTTTGGCCGGCCGGTTGGAAAGCCAGTCAATCGGTACCAGTGTCTAAATTGAGCTAAACCGATTTGTTGACACGTTCCCACTAGTGGTTTGTACAATCAAAAAATTGTAATGCAAACGCTCTTTCATTTAAGCCAATGATAAATGCCTTGATATGTATATGTACATATATCTATGTGCAAATTGCTGAGAATTTCAATATTTAATTCATAATTATTGCGTAAATATTTAGTTTTGCAATATACATTTCGGAAACATAATTCAATTGTTAATTTGTAATCGATCGTTTTTTGCCCTTTAGGAATTTTTCTTAGATGCAAGTTGGGTTTTCTAATTGTAGTTATTCAACAAAGCATTTGCAAGTACTTTAAATAAACGTTTTTCCAGAGCAATTGAACAATGGCTACTGAGATTATTTAAACAGTTTCAAAGATGCATAATACTGAATCGACAAGACGTTTTCATTACCATAACTGTATTATATAGCAGAATATCATTACGAAATCAACAACATTTTTGTTATGAATATTCAAAGGGATCCTCGGGATTTTGTCAGTATGAATTTAGTAATTCGAGATCTGCTGTCATTCATCAAAACAGGTAAACAAAATAGAAGAATTGTTGATACCTTCCTCCCAATCTCATACCACTTGGCATAAGGGCTATTGTAGCATAATCTCAAAGAAAAGCCCAATCCAGTAAAAAAGAATTAAAAGAAAATTAAAACATAAAACTCAATTCACCTTTTATTAGAAATTAGCTATATTAATTTTGCCAAAAAAAGCGGTAAAAGCAAATATCGATCGCAATGCCTTTTTTGACAAAACGCATGTGGACATAATGCTCCGCATTGATTTTAGCCTAACGATTGGACCATGCAGAAGAATAATTACGTGGACATACGAAATTGGATAGCGACTGGTACTTGCTTAATTGGTAAACATATTTATTAATTTTCATATATAAATGAACAAAGCACTGTAAAGATGATGAAATTTACCATATTAGTGGTTTACTCTTTTTGATCAGTGTTCTTAATTAATACACAATGAGAAGCTAAGCGAGCATTGTGAGTGGCGATCAATGGCTGCATGCTAGGGGAAACATGTGTGGATTCCAGCCTTGAGAATCACAAGCAATTAAGTTAGGGTTACGTGTAGGAATGTTTTTTATCCTTTGCTTAGCTCTCTATCGGTTGTTTCATGTGACATGTAGTAACAAACTCTTGAAAGGCGAGATGCCACCGTAGGATCGATTATTATATTTGTTAGTAACTATATTTTAGATCTAAATTGATGACTATAAGAGACTGATATGAGACCATGTTAGTTATATAATTATTAAATGTAGGTTAGGAGCTGCAATAGTCTTTGGAAGTATTTAGTTTTGCCTGCAGCTAGTGTTTGTGTCAATTATGATATATATCTTGCTTATATTTTAATTACATGTAGGAAACTGCCTTGATCAATCATTAACTAATTTTTACATTTGGCAGTTAGTATCAGGTTGCGAATTTATCTAACTCACACATTGGAGCTACATGATATGAGAATGAGCATAAGTTGATCAGTGACTGTCTATTTATTTCATTGTAAGTAAGGCACACATAACAAAACTCTTTCAGTGAGGCTGAGCTGAGTGTATCTGTGGATGGAATGGTGGACTTGGTTGGAATGGGATCGTACTGCTGGGAAATGTAATTAAGTTATATCTCAGTGATTACAAAGTCAAGACAGAGAAAAAGAGTGAAAGTGCTCATTACCCTACTTGGCAGAATCTGCCGACCACTGCATCTAAATTATATGTTATTAGGCACATCCATAGCTTGGTTGATGATGCAACATGGCGACTGTGACAGGACGCAAACCTCGAGTACTGTGGTCAAGATGGATTTCTTCTACTTACTCACATTGTTCTAGTTCAATAATGTTTCAAGTTGACTCCTTCCACCACTGCTTTGGAAATTAGCTCAGCAATGCTTGGAGTGGCAATAGTTACCGCGAAATCCACCCTCTTCACTCTCCCACCACTGGATACGGTTCTGGTTATTCTTAATTGTTACTAATTAGTTCCAACTGTGTTTAGCTGTTTTTACTTCTTCTAATCTGTTACAATGGAATTTACCAAATCATTGTTTCATATCTTTTACTTACTTACCCGGCTCCTCCACCACTAAAGTTCTGTTATGATCTGATAAACAGTTCACTAACCTGCAACAACTGAAAAGGACAAAGCTACTAGCCTACAAAAATTTTTTTTCTCTCTTCAACACCAGAAAACTTTGGTCACACTCATATAGAAGCAACAATCTATAAAACAACCCCTGCACTACCTCGATCACACCACTCAACTCAAACTGATGACAAAAGGAAACAAAAGAAAGCAGAAACAGATTCCTGCAATGTGAGACACCTCGGCAGAATCAACTGCAACCCCAGAGGCTGTTAAGCCACAAACACAATCAACCCCAATTACTCCCACCACAGATATGGAAATACAACAATTCCAATGGAACAACTACCCAACTCCCTTGAAATATTGAACACACTCCGTCAAAACAAAAACATGGAAATAGCCCTAAGAGAGGAAATTCAACCCCTAAAAGATTGCTTTGAAGAAATCGAAAATGAAAGGAGACAAACAATACTAGAGCTCAAACGCCTTGACAAACAGCAAAGCCTGTTCCAGATACAGGTTGATAACCTAACTCAGAGATTTTTTGATGCAAATCTCCAGATAAAGGAACAAAATGCAAGATGGGAAAAATTGTACTCAGAACTCAACTAAGGAAAGAGAATGAAATGCAACAACTTGAATTGGATCATTTAAAAGACAAAATGAGACTAACCAAACTCTTCAAAGATAATGATGAAAAAGAAATGGCAAAGAACCCAATACAAACACACAAAATAATCATTGAGGAAGAACCTGAAAATGACCTGATGGCACCTTGAAGAAACACTCAAGCCAAAAAAGGCACAACAAATGAACTCGACAAACTAAATCCTGAAGAAGAAGATGAAAAGGAGAAAATAATTCAAGAACTAATGCAAGAAGTCACCAAACAAGTGACAAACAACATGAAACTAGAGAAGCCAACAAAACCAAAATTTGAAAACTTGATACTCCCGGAGGTTGATATCAAAGAAACAACTCCCTGTAAAGCACAACTAAAAACCTTCACAGGTAAAATCAATGCATACTCCCCCATGCTTGAAGAATGGCTACAACTATTTGAACTAACCATGAAGGAGCACAAAGTAAATCAAACTGCCACAGCTGCCCAACTGCCACTATACTTGTCAGGAGCAGCCTACCAACACTACCTAATTAGATACTGAAACCAAAACGAACTACAAAGCCCTTACTGGCGATTTTCTCGAATACTACCACAATGAAAGCTTCCAAAACCAATATAGACTGATCCTAAATTCAACCAAAATGAAAAAATACGATGACATATGCAACTATATGTCACAAGTACAAAGACTCCTCATACTTAGCTCTAGGGGAGGACACTTCTCGAAATATGACCTCTTCTCCCACATTACTAAAGGTCTTTCAGAGAAAGTCAAACAACAATTTGAAATTAAATGTGATGTCAATGACAACATCGAGAAAATGATATGAAAAGCAGTGGACATCCATGTCATGCTAGAGAATATCTCAAGAATAAATGAAAAGGCGTCATGGAACAAAATAAACACTAACACAGTCAATTGGAACTCAGAAAACAAAGAAGACGAAAATACAGAAGAATTGGAAAACTATTAGGAGTGCCACCTCAAGAAAACATAGCACTGCTATTAATCCTAACCAACATCAAAAACGTAAACACAATTACAGTTGTGATGAACAGCATGATGGTAAAGGCAACAATAGATACAGGTGCAGCCAAATCAATAATAACTGACGAGTGTGCAACAAAACTAGGATATTACAGGAAAAATCTCAAAAAACCTCTCACCAGACTAACCAACGCTTCAGGTGATTACATCAACACAAATGGTATGTTAGAAAAATTAGACTGAGAATCGCCAACAATACCTTTGAACAGGGTCTAATAGTCATTAACACTCACAAAAATAAGAAATCAGGAACTCCAACTTCCCAAAACAGCAAAAAACATTTATTGCAGATACAAGTGGAAGTTAAACAAAAACAGGCTTCTACACACAACTGGTAAAATGAACAGAATAGCAATACCAGAGTACTACAAGAGAGAAATGGTACAAAAAACCCACGAATGAGGGCACCTCGGCATAACACAAATGGAAATGACATTTAACTCCAAGTATATCACCACCACAATAAGAACAACAACCAAAGACGTCATAAACAAATGCACAACTTGCCTTCTCAATAACAAACAACATTTCCCACCACAGAGGGCACCATTACAAAAAATCATCACAACAAAACCAAACGAGATAGTACACATAGATATCGAAATGCTATCAAAGGATGATGAAGGATACCAATATCTTGTAATAATAGACAACTTTACATGATATGCAAGGATAGTACCAATGAAAAACACAACTGCAGAAGAGACAGCTAACATAATTTTAAAAGAATGGATTTTAAAAGTTGGTCCCATGGAAAAAATTATAACGGACAAAGGTACACAATTTGAAAGCCCACTGTTCCAAGAACTCACTAAACTGCTCTAGATAGACAGCAAATGTACCACGGCATACCACCCTCAAGCAAATGGAGCAGTAGAAAGATTAAACAGAACACTAATAAAACTCATCAGAGTAGCAACCTCAAGAATAGGAGGAAACAAATGGTGGGACGGAATAGAAATGACAGAATATTTTTACAACATCTCCGCACATTCAACAACACAAATAACCCCCTTCAAAGCAATGTACGGAAGAGAAGTGACAACACCACTATCTATCCAATTTTGTGAATACTCAGACAAGATGAACAACCAATATGTGAAACAGCTAAAAAACGAAGGTGAAAATGAATACCAAATGGATGAACTAGATAGCCTACCAGAGGAGGAATTTGAAGAAGAATTCCAACACAACATTGATGACAATAATATACAACCAAGAATAATGCCCCAGAGGGTAGCAAAACAAAATATTAATTATAACCCTGAAACATGGGACTTAAATGTAATAACTCAGTTTAGGAATATCAAACAACAAAATTAACCAGAGATCACTGAAGAGAAGAGTGATGCAATGCGAATTGAACCCCAGGAGATGAGTGAAAAGAACAAGACTCACCAAACCCAGGGACATGGAAAACATTAGCAAAGAAGAAGAAATGCTAAGTACTCACCACCACCAATTAAAGGGCATGGTGACAAACAGCGACAAACCATCTACATTGCTAAGTACTCGCCACCACTGATTAAAGGGCATGGAGACGAACAGCAACAAACTGTCTACATTGCTAAGTACTCACTACTGCTGATTAAAGGGCACAGTGATGAACAGCAGAGCGCCTGATGAACCAAGTAGTCCGCACTGCCAATTAAAGGGCATGCTGACAAAAGGTAAGAAACGAAGTCCCAACTTTCCTTCAAGTACACCACACCACTGATTAAAGGGCATGTGGACAAAAGAGTCACCACAGGAAGTTGTAAGCAGCACTCTAGCCACAGCTGGTCAAATGCAAATGGACACTCTAGAAGGGAACCAAGAAAAAGGGGACCACTGGAGCTCATAAGCAGTGGTTCAGACATGGAATACAAACTGAGCACCAGCACAAGAAGACCATTCAGAGTAACTCAAGAGATGCTACATGCCCCCTCAGAGTGAACAAAATCTATTTCAGAGTGAACTTACTCCATGTCAGAATGAACTATATGCTCACTAGAAAGAAGCAAACAGATGTCAACAATTGATGGTGAGAAATTACACCCATATTTCATTGTGAAAACAAAAATGAGATATAATGCATATGAATAGTTATCACCAGAAACCCAGAGCCACATCAGAGGACAAACAAAAACAGACGAAATGAACCTACTGCTCATATTAGACAAGGAAAACCGCCTGATGATAAACACAATAATCAGTTACCCAGAACAGATGAATGAAACACTAGAGAGACCGTATTTCAGAAGCACAGTACACACAGTGTTCAACAAAAACTTTACACTGATTGAAGCCCAAAACATCATGAAAAACAAACACAAAATAGCTGAGATTGAACAAATCAATCTAGATACAGATAACCTCATGCTAATCTACATAACAAAAGATAAGGAACATAACAACAAATTCGAAAAACAACTACAGGAGATGTTACATGTAGCCGAAAAAACAGGAACACAAATCGTAACAGTCACACTAACAACAGAAGAGACAATACCAACATTCCTACACACTATGTGTATGCAGGTACAAAACGTCTTTATTAAAGAACGTCACACAAATGCAACAACAATCTCAGAGCTAATAAAACTGGATCTCCAGCTAGATTACTGGGCAGAAGTCTACCAATTAATGGTCGAACTATGGATAGCAATCGAACTCTACCAACAAGCAAAAATGATAGAGTTAACATCCACAACCAACAACCTCAAAAAAATAACACAGCTTCACATAAAATGTAGCCTAAACCAACGTCAAGAACATTTGAAAGAAATACAAAATACATGGAAAGGGATGAAAATGACAAAAACAATGGAAGAACAGTGGCCAAGCATCAACATTGAAGCTCCCACACGGAAATTTCACAAATTGATAGAAGCACCCTCCTTGAACTAAACAAATCCTACAAACTCAATACAAAGAAAGACTTCAAACAATATCTATTCAAAGAGATGAATGCACCTGAAATACATCATTGCACAACAATATGGCTCCTCTAGATCTTCCTCACGGAAAATATAAACCTCCAACTACTGATACTGAGGTCAACAAGAATACAACTAACTAAAGCAAAATATTACAAAATCGCCTTCTCACCAATCAACACGACCATAAAGAACTGGCTACTAAAAGGGCTCACCAAAAAATTCGCATCATTGGACAAAACAGAAAAACCATTGAAAACCATCGAGAAAAACATACTACGCATCATCACAAAAGAAAACCCCATGTGCAATGGTCACAATAGCAAACAAAACGGGCATCTGCCCAAACAAAATCTCTCTGTTTGATGAACCCACGAAAAAATACATATGGGGAGCAACCTCCAAAATGAAACTTCTTCAGACATAAGAACAGCTGTGGCTAACAACCAGAAAACTAATCAAAAGGAAGATGTGCAATACAATCAACATACTAAATCAAATGCAAACTAAAAACATAGAGCAAATCACAGCAAAAGAAACCGAAAGGTTCAAATGTGAAACACTGAAATGCTCATTCACGAAAATCATTAAGAAAGCAGAAGAAATGTCAAAAGCGGGAATAAGCACACCTGTGGAGTTTCTAGAAATGACAACAAAAACGCAGGCAGAAATAATACGTGAAGACGAACTACTGACGTCAACAAATATCACATTATCACTGAAAACACAAGCCAGAATAGATGCAATCAACATGGAAAAATGGGGAAACCTAAGCCCAGCCAGTAATATCGAGTGGATCGACACAGATGATGAGCAGTACCTGATAGAGATAAAAATCACAAGAGAACACAAAACTGAAATAACCACTCACAACTTCCAACCAACCAAAGAAAATCACACTGTCGCCACAATGAAAATAATGTTCACAGAAGCTTTTACATGAACAGAAATTAATGAACTCCTGAAACCATATAACCAATTGGATATTGATGTAGAATGCATAACATCTAAAATCGAAATCGCCCCAACCACAACAATAAATCTAAGAAGGCGAGGCCTAACACAAAGATTCTGGGAGAAAATAACAGAAGCAAAATGAACTATCCCGCGACAATCGGCTTAGCAACAGCACCCATAACAACGGGCAACTACCCAAAAATCGAAAGGAACATCGAGACAAAAATGTTAAAATGTACGCCACCAAAAACAATCTTGATACCAATGTTACTACCAAGATGGTGTCTACCTAAAGATCGCAAAATCGCAAAAGGCTACCTACATGAATTCAAAACTTACGTAAACACAAAAGAAAAAGCAAAAAACACCATAACCTTGGACACATACAAAAAGATGAAACAAATCATGTTATCGGAAAACAACAAGGAGAGAATCTACATCAAAGAAAATGTAACGCCATATGATCTATACATAGAAGGAAAGCCAATATACAAACAGCTAGAGGAAATGCGAAATGAAATAGAAAAAAGATCTCTACAAACAGTGATGCTATTTTCAGGAGTCAACGACCTGGTATGGCTAGACATATGGAATAAACAATATCGATTTTATGACATTAGCAAAAGGATCGAAATAATCATGATGATAAGAATGGACAAGAACAATCCCGCCCAAATAAATGAAGAAGACATCCAAAACAACCTAAGCTTCTTCTACAGGGACGTGCAAAACACAAAAAACCTTCTGTCAATATTTAAATTTTTTAACCCCAACACAAACTTAAAGGAAGAGCTAGCACATACAAGCTGTGCTGATGCATTGATGACACTAATGATAAGCCTGAAAGGACTGGAATTATACGGAAAGTTCTATCCAATATTTACCAAAGAGATCAACGAGCTAAGACAAATAAGAACAATAAATGACTCACTCCTCACAGCAACAATGATAAGATATGCAGACACAGTCGCGATGAAAAAGGAAATGGTACTCAAACTAATGAAGCAAGTAGAATTCGCGGAAACCACATGGGAAGATACAAAAGCAGAAACTCTGATCAAACAGGCAGACATACTAGTGCACAGGAACAGAGCAACGCTCAAATCAACGCAAGCTGGGGGAGGCATGTAGGATAATCTCAAAGAAAAGCTCAATCTAGTATAAAAGAAAATTAAAACACAAAACTCGATTCACCTTTAATTAGAAATTAGCTATATTAAGTTTGCCAAAAAGTTGTAAAAGCAAATATCTGTCGCAATGCCTTTTTGACAAAACGCGTGTGGACATAAAGCTCTGCATTGATTTTAGCCTAACGATTGGACCATGCAGAAGAATAATTACGTGGACATACGAAATTGGATAGCGATTGGTACTTGCTTAATTGGTAAACATATTTATTAATTTTCATATACAAACAAACAAAGTGCTGTAAAGATGATGAAATTTACCGTATTAGTGGCTTACTCTTTTTGATTGGTGTTCTTAATTAATACGCAATGAGAAGCTAAGTGAGCATTGCGAGTGGCGATCGATGGCTGCATGCTAGGGGAAACATGAATGGATTCCAGCCTCAAGAATCACAAGCACTTAAGTTAAGGTTACGTGTGGAATGTTTTTTATCCTTTGCTTAGCTCTCTATCGGTTGTTTCATGTGACATGTAGTAACAAACTCTTGAAAGGCGAGATGCCACCGTAGGATCGATTATTATATTTTCTAGTAACCATATTTTAGATCTAAATTGATGACTATAAGAGACCAATACGAGACCATGTTAGTTATATAATTATTAAATTATACGTTATTAGGCACATCCATAGCTTGGGTGATGATGCAACACTATGAGAACACCCTGAAATGCAATTCACTAGATTGCGCATTGAGGAGGTATCAGAACATCAAATGAACTAACTGTCGACCGGTTTTCCTTAAAAAATTACAATTAACCAACCGGTTGTAGCCAGTTAATCAATTCAGTTGGTGAGTTGATTACTGATTGGTAAATCCTTACTGGTTTCAACTGTAACTTCCACAATTTCTCTTCGCTTCATCGTAGCATTTCATCATTTAAGCTTCAAATCTCTCTATCATTGTCAATTCTCCGTCTTCATTTCCATCTTACGTGAGAAGGTGCACAAGGATGTGAGCAGAGGTGAAAGGATTCATAAGCTTTATCCAAATCATATATAGAAAACAAACTGACATTGTTACAAAACAAAACCTTCCATTTAAAAAGGAAAATAGAGCACTTAAGCAATTCATAGAAATCATAAATGATGTAAATAATCTGTTACATCATATTCTATTTTCTAAGCCTGACATTATTCCTCCCCGATGTAGTCCGGTTTTAAAAAGCAAGTATTAGAGTGTACCATGTATTTTGCATACATCATAATTCAAATATCTTGCTGATGACTCTTCCAGATTTTGAGACAACATATCATGATTAACCTCTTCATATCTTGCCAATTAATAACTGATCACCAAGCCGTAGAAAAATTCTTTTAGATTGAATACCTTTACTTCACAGCAATAGCAAAACAGCTTTTGGATGCATAATTTTCAGCCTTGAAGTGGGACAGTTATATTCTGACCCATTCCCATTCCATCCCACGTCCCACGACAACGCTATTAGAGACCAATATTAAATTTAAAGCACATTATCTTAATTTTTAGAGATAGGAAATACATATGTGAATTTCTCAATATATTGTTTTAGGCTGATAAGACCATTTGAAGGTGGTGAATTATTCTGAAAAAAATGTCGAAAAAACAATGAAAAAGCAGGTATTTAAAACACTGTTTTCAACGTGTTTAAAACATTGAATGTTTTTTTCAGGCAACAATGTATAAACATTCATTCAGAAAGAACATTTCGGCAAAATTTTGTTACACGACTTGTCCTATGAGACGAGTGGGACAGCCTCCTTTGTCCCATCCCATATCACGACAACCCTGATAATTCATCGCAAACTTTGTTGTAAGAATTTGAGTAAAAATTTGTATTACTCAAACACTGTGTTGTTTTGAACCCTTAATGTCAAGATCCAGTGTATAACTAAAAGTTTTTAATTGGGCCTTGGTTTATTGCTTGTTTCAAATGGTAAAAAAACAACTTTGTCACAGTACTAGTCGCCTAAGGTCTTCCGCAATACTTCCACATTTGTTGAAATAATTTGAATTTCTCCAAATAGATTTCCTATCTTAATTAGGCTAGCAACAAAATTTGTATCATATGCCCAGAGCCCTAGTAGGCACAATAGATATAATTAGGGTTGAAATCGTATCAATATTTTAGATCAAAATTATATTCCTTTTGGCCAAAAGACAATGCCTAACTAATTTCTTTATATAAAACAGAATTATAGCTCATGAAAATTTGACTCAATTAATAATGGTGGCTTATGCCTAATCCAAGCCCTAGTGAAAATTCAAAAATAGTCAAAACTCAACCCAGTCCACTTTTTCCTGCAAATAAGTGAGAACAGGTCTTTTCATGTAATTGTATGCCTTCTATTTGAATGTTTTAGACCTGATTAATGTAACTGATTATTCTAATTGACTTGTTTAGTTGAAAAAGTGACCTGTCTATAGTCATTATGTTTCAACACTTCAGGAAATGAGAATATTTTCTTTGCCAACATAACGGTTGTTGCAAAATTTCTGAAGCTGTAGGCTAAATTTTTGCTGTACATGCTACAAACCTCTTTGGTTCAAAGAACTACTTCTGTAGTTTTGCATATGTCTCGAATGAAAATTGTTTAAAAGCAGAAAGAAATTTACTAATAAATACATGTAATTATTTGTTTGCTAAAATACAAATTTTTATCTTGAACACAAATTGTAAGTTCTTGATATATTAGTTAACATCAAAATATTCATTTTTTGTGACATTGACCATACAACCTAAAGAACAAAGTTTCTAAGCAATATTTACAATTTTAAAATAATTTTTATCATTATTTCTTAAAGAATAATGCTGTCCAAAACATTTTAAAGACGTAGTTCATTTGTTCAGGGTTTGGTCTGGGGCTTGGATGGGCTTTGGTAGTAGCCTTTATGATTGGTATATACTTGCGAGATTTCAGAAATATATTTACATAACTCTAACGTTGTTTAGATGTTTAGATGTCTGTCTCGTCAGGACTTCCAGCTTCAATGCACTATGAATCTAATATAGCTGATTCTTCATCTGCCAAATCGGAACTATTTAACTCATATTTTGCATCAGTTTACAATAAAAAATTTACATTTGTAGCGCCTTACAATGATAATATTCCTACAATCTTTTTATCATCAGTTTCACCCTCCCTGAATACTGTTTACAAATTGCTCAACTCCTGTGATCTCTCTACATCAATAACTGCCGATCTGCTTCCTTCATTTATACTTAAGACGTTTGCAAATGAAAGTCCACCACATGTTCTCAATATATTTAAGTATATACTAGCAAATAGAATTTATCCATCCTGCTGGAAAACTTCTATTATAACACCTATTCCTAAAAATAAAGATGTTACAAATATTAAACTCGATCGTCCAATTTCACTGCTCCCAAAGATGTCTATTGTGTTCGAAAAAATTCTTTTTAAATATGCTTTTCCACTAATTAAACCACAAATTCGCAATTATCAGCATGGTTTCTGTCGAAGAAGATCTACTGTTACACAGCTCCTTACATTCATTGATAAACTTTTTCGTTATACGGATGATAATTGACCTGTTGCAGTATTTATTAAGACTTTTGTAAACCATTCAACAAAATTTCACATTCTCTTATTCTTCATAAACTGAAATGTTTTCGATTCGACGAAGACTTTGTCTGCTTACTTTAATCTTATCTTACTAAGCGACAACAATGCGTAAACATAAATGGACACATATCCTCTCAAAAAGAAGTAACTAGTGATGGTCCGCAGGGATCTGTTCTTGCAGTTATAATGTTCCTTATCTTTATTAATGAACTACCAGACTTTGCATTTTCCAGTGTGTCATTTATATATGCGGATGATTGCAAACTCCTAAATGCCGGTAATAATTTTATATCTCAACTGCAAAATAACAAGCAACTTTGTTGATTGGTCTAGTATGAATATTATGGAACTCTATGTATCTAAGTGTGAGGCACTTTCTTTTTAAGTTGCTCGGAAACCACTGATAACCTAACTACATACAACACTAAAACACCATGGAAACTAGGCAACTGATCTAGGGCTAATATTAACAAATTGTCTTACTTGGAACAGCCATATTCAGACACGTTTAAATAAAGCATATTCTGTTCTTTTCAAATTAATAAGAAATATACCTTACTCGGGGTCTCAGAAAGTAAAACTTAAACTATTAAAAAGCATGTGTCTTTCCATCCTTACATATGCATCTTCAATATTCGCATCATCTCTTTTGTGCTCACGTTTACTACTTCTATTTCAAAATGCGCTCTTAAATGGATATATCCATTTTCAAATCTCTCATTCAAGAAAGACTCAAGAAATCTAAACTACTACCTATTACTCTTTATCTGGAATATTTAGATTTAATTTTCTTTAATAAACGGGTTAATAATTATTATGACATTAATATCCAAGATTTTGTGAATATCGCACCTAGCTCAGTCCCAAGACGTAGTGATCGATTATTCATAGAACTTCCAAAATTTCGAAAATACTCTAGTGATAAATCATTCTTTGTTCGTGTAAGCCATTGTATAAATTTTCTTCATCTCAAAACAAAGATAAATTGATTTGATACATTAAAAATATTAAAGGAAAAACTATTGGACTACATTAGTCAACTACCTTTTGATAGGAATAATTCTTGCACATTCTCAATAAATTGCCGATGTTCAACGTGCCGTAGTTAATTAATTTTATTGTAAATATTGTTTTTGTTTATTTATTTGTATGAATTTTATATTGTACTATAATTTGGGATATGATGCGATCATCTGCCCACAATAATAAAGTCTCAGAATAATAATAATAGTAATTAATAGAATTTTTAAATAGAAGTAATTCATAAAAATCATCAAATGTAAAGTTTATTTAATTCAAAATAAAATGTAGATGAAAATAACATATTTTTATAAGCTGTTTAAATAATATACATTTTCAAGTACTTACCTATAAAATAGAAAATGAAAACAAGAATTGTTTACGCTCAAATTAAGTAAACCACATTAATTTGATAATAACTTTTTAATGAATTTAATGAAAATTGTAAGTAAATATGAAAAAAGTAAAACCTTTAGTTATATAATACATTTTTATTGTTAAAAGGCAGATTAGCGTAAAGCAAAAACCATTACATGTGAATGCCAAAACAACAATGCAAATCTGAGAATATTGTACAATAATATGTGCATTGAAACAGTTGAAAAAAAATTTATATACAGGGTGGCCAAAAAGTGAACTGATTAAATTTCTATTTTTTGGATAGAAATTACGAAAAGCCATTTAGAATATTTTTGAAGTACTAATGGATTGTATTTCCATACAGAATAGGGACAAGATCATATAGCATTAGTTTGCTACTAATTTTGTAGTTCTCGACTACAAATTTCCTAGTGTAAGCAATATATAGATAGATACAGGAACACTGATATTCTCAAGGATAACAATAATGAATGATGGGACAATTCTTTGAAAATATTAGGTCTCAAGATCTTTAGGTTCTAATGTCTCTAGTTAAGATACTTTATGTTAATTATAGTAAACAACTGTCGTGGGAATTAAATATATTATATGCGGATGAATCTAAGACAGCTTGAATGTTTATCTTGCAGGTGGTATTCAGCAACCAATTTGATTCGATTTTTTTACACAAATTCTTTCCATTGTGCTATTTGATGAGCAAATAGTGTTTTAAAATTTTAATTTCTATCTCATTAATTAAAAAACTTAATCGGTTCATTTTTTGGTTCAACTTGTTTATATGCATTTCAAACAAAATATATCATAAATTCATTAATGGCAAACCTTAGATATTCTAACTAGAATTGAAGTAAACCAATAAGAGCTCTCAACATGCCTAGTACTTAGACAAATACCCATCTTTAAAAACCTAGACATGTTTTTATTATTCAAAAATGTTTTAGAAATTGTAATTCATATGAAATATAAGAATTCAACGCAAACGTTGAATACTTTGTAATTCTCTATCAATGCTATTTCAAGAACACGCTATGCAGCCGAGTTTTAACTGAAAATAATTAATATACTTTGAAATTAATCATAAAACTACATCAAACCAAAAGTAAGATTCTAGGTTAATTTGGCATTATTTATGTATATCATATTTAGTTTCTGAAATATGTAATGTTTTTCAGTTTATTCATAAAAACCTTGCTTAGAATCGTAAAACGAACTCCTGGCAATTATCAGCATACAAAACTTCAATAGACATTGATCAAAGTAGTTGTGTATTCCACATACAATAAGTGCTCATGATGTTCACCATTGGGATAGCCATTCCTCTCTTCCTTAAATGGCTTAGACAAGTTCTCCTCTTCTACTTCATCTCCTTTGAACAATAGCTTTGTTCAATTTTCATAGACATTTTATCAATCTCACTGAAGCATTAGTGTTTCAAAGACTCTCCAATGCTCGTCATTTCTTAGCGAAGGCATGAAATAAGGTGACGCCTATTTTTTCTTATTAAATGCTTTGTGCTGTTGTAACTCATGTTTCTCATTGCTTTGGGTGTATTTCATTTTCGTGTTTTACTCATTTTTGTTTTCAATATCTGTTTTGGTAATGTATCACTTTTTTTAGAAACTGACTTGGAAATTGTTTAAAGGAGAACTTACTGTTTGAATATGAGCGACGTATTCTATGGCTCAGAACAACCAACATAAAAAGTACATAATCTAAGATGTTCAGGAAAAACGCAAATGTAAATCTCCCTGACGCTATAATTTGCTAACAAACAATTCCATGTATTGCATTTTGTCTTAAATTATGTTTATCTCACGTGGTTACATTTATGTATCATATACATGTACATGTATACATAGGACCCTTTTGGAGAATTGCTTGCAGCAAAATTTAAGATCCAATAAGCATCCTATAGGTCTAATGTATTTTTTCAATTTAAAATTTATAATTTGAAAATCATTACCAGTGTCACTTTTGATAATTTGAAGGCTCAAACTTTAGTTTTAGAGAAAAAAATTTTAACCTAGGTATCAAAATCAACAAAAACAAATTATCCATTTCTCAATCCGGTTCAATAAAAAATAAGGAATCCTATAATTGCACGCATGCATACTATATATAGATTACATTGCTGTAATTATGCCCATTGGAGAATTTACGTCCCTTCCTGGCTGAAAAATTATTTTGTTGTACTGGTTGATTTTATGTACTTGAAAATGCTATTATTAAAATGCAGTTAATCAAATTATGAGAAATATTAAATTTTAAAGTACTAAATGATTACTCAAACCGTTATTTTTACATTTTCATGAAGAACATCTCACTAAGATTTGCGAAAGGAGAATGGATTTTTAAATTTTGACTTTATCCTCTTATGATAGACATAGTATTTACAAATTGAAAAATTCGAGTCTGACAAAGACAAGTGTAACCTGATAGAAGTCTAAGTGTTACATATCACCAATTTATTAAAACCGCAATGGACCTTTCGACCATGCGCATAAACTAATAGGATTTAAATTTCATAGTCATGAATTTTGTGTTACAAAGAATTAAATACACCTTATCCTGAATTGGCAAATTTGCAAATCTGATTTTTTTAAAAAATCTATAAGTAACTCACAAACTTTTAAATAAAATACCGATCTATTTTTTAGCCAAGAAACCGCGGTATTGCTATTTTTCAGTATTGTCCAAATCCCGGGTTATCGGTATCTTTATACCGGTGGACTCTATAAGTGATAAAGTGACATGCAACAAATTAATTAATTTTCGTCATACATTTCATTTTCTTAGAACTTACGCGCGGCTGTATTTAAACTACTATGCCTAAAGGGAATTGACTTCGCTAGGTTAAATAATAACATAATATTCATATTCATATGATTTCAGTAAGTGCAAGCATCTGATCTAAACAAACTCATTTAATGTTTATGATACATTCCTAATGGCATGCAGTTGAGACGCCCACTGGTCCAATAAAGAAACTTTAAGCTGTTCAATGGAATATGTAAAATCTTATAGTAAAAAATTTTCATACAACAATGTGAGATCAGAGCTGGTATGAAAAGGATATAAGCAAAAAATTTTCCAACATCCTTCTCAATTAAAGTGCAATTAAGAAGAATTTCAGGTGATGTCTAATACAAACTTTGACTTCAGAAAAAAAATTCCATTCTAATATGCTTGAATTCACCATAAAATGTCATCTTTGAATATATAAAGACATGTACAACTAGAAATACATCTCTATTTCTAGTTCTCCATTGTAGAAAGCATATATGAAAATTAGAGTGCCTCTGATTTTGAAGTTCATTTGCAATATATGTGACAGTAATGAAATTGATGAATGAAGAACCAAAAAGGGGTTGCAAAATGTGGATGCTAGTGGTACAAATTGGCAGACCATGATTTCTGTGAAGCTTCGAAGCTTGTTATTTGCAAATATATTTTTAGAAATTCATTACTTTTTAATAATAGAATTCTATTTCAAATTTGATTTTTTTAAAGAAAAATCATAGAAAATTCCTTGTAATATTTCCATTTATATTTAAAATTTCAAATGACAAATCATTCTTAAGACAACAGTGGTTAGTTTAAAATCTTGGATAAGTTCGAATTAAAAAAGTAGTTATTTTGAGATTATCTGAGATTCATTTTAACATTGTAGAACTTAACTAAGTTTTTCTCAGTAACCGAAAACTATTATTCCTAGCCGCAATATAGGCTTGGTTATCTTAAAGCAATAATTCGCATCGCTAATTCTTTAAATGAATCATTAGGTTTTAGTATCTAATGCACTTATCATACACTTGTTACGTTTATCTCAAGCTCGTAAATGACTATCAAGCGCCATAATATATTTTCTAACATTCTTTTGAATTAATATACACTTAAACGTAGTTTTCTTCTATTTGTCTTACTCACAAATCTTGTACATGATAAGAATAATCATTCATGATAAAAACGCATCCACAAAACACTACGAAAACACTCGTCAAATTTAGATACAATGTTTTGTCAAAGATGTGCGGAATAACAACTAAACTGTCTTCAATTATTACAAGTAGATTTGACTTTTTTTACAAGATCAATAAACTGTTATGGTAATTTTACTCTCTAAAATATCAATCACCTTAAAGTTTGGAAACGACGAGATATTAGAAAACAAAGTAAGCGGGCGATGTAATTTATTAAAGTGTTTATGACTGTGATAGTTCCTCAATGATAGTAGTAAATTGAAGGTATTGGGGATGAATGATGATGCAGAAAATAGTATGTTGTTTTGTTTATGTTTATCAAGAACAGATGTATTTGAAGAGATTTCATGAATGCTAAAATTGACTCGTCTAACGATAGTATTTACATAACTTTTCCAAGAGAGAACACTATCAATATTAAGACCAACATATTTGACATTTTCCTAGATAGGGAAGTCCTTGTTATCAATACTGATATGAGTAATGATAATTTGACGAAGAGTCCGGTCAATTAATTGTTTTCAGTTAAAAAAATTTTCAACGGAGAGAGAGAGCCATGCCCTTAGAGTATTAGGAAACAGTGTCAATCACCTGTTGAAAATCGTTATGACTTCTAATAACAGTCGATATTCTCGTATCATCAGAGTACTTTGCTAGATGTACGTCGTCACCAAAAGGTATTGAGGTTAGGTAATCAGCATAAATAGTAAATAGTGGGTCAGGCATTAGACCACCTTGAGGTTATCCCACTGTTGCATATCGAGAAGACGAAAGAACGTCTCTGATTTTAACAAATGGATTAAAACCTAGTATATAAGAACTGATTCATTATGCAAGCAAAGAATAAGTATTTCTGGGTTGTAAAAAGAAGTATGTTATGAAGCACAGAATTAAAATCTGTTGAGTAATCGAGGAACAAACAAAGAACAGATGTATGGTTGCTATTGTAATTTCATGAAGTATGCATAAACAAGCATCAACAATGAATAAACATTTGCGATAAACCTAGACTATTTTTAGTTACTTCTAACATAAAAAAGTAGTCCAAATTTATCTAGACTTCTAGCATGAGTTGAAGTAACGATTATAAGACGAAACGATTTGGTATTAGTTTTATCAGAATCTTTGTTCTTTGGCAAAGCTGTTACAGGCCCATATTTCCAGATAGACTGATATTGAAAGCTTCCAAAACTTTGAGTATAGATAGTGGAATACGGGGTAGCAAATGCGTGTGCACAGGAATTTAGGATTTCATTACAGTGAAACAACGTTTTTAATATTAGGAACCTAGATATATATAGTTCTCTCCTTGATAAACGTGTTTGAGAGGAGATGTTGTTTTGTTAATTTTGAGAGTTTTCATGTATACTTCGTGGGAAATTACGTAAGTTGGATTATTTTCTAAGCTTACGCTTTAAAATCCATTTTTTCAAGTTCAAACATACTTTTAATATTTTATTAAGTGTTCGTAAACTAATGCTAAGACTCAATGCATTTTGAAGTTTTTAATGTAAATAAAATATATTTCATTCAATGAACACGCTCAAATATGTATTTGTAATTTATAATCAAAAGACAGAAAACGTTACCATTTCACAAGGGGAATTCCAGCTTTAGTTTCAATCAGGGCGATTGGCTGAGATTATAATGATGTAAATCAAGAGATCGTGAAGAGCCGCGGAATAGTTGTTGGAAATCAATATTTCCAGCGATTTCTTTCTGATTAATTTTTAGTAATTATTTCTGCAATTATCTCAAAAGTCCCTCTCAGAAATTAGCAGCATTGTAGCCTTTTTTGAATCAAATAACATCAGACAATATTCCCACGTCTTATATCTTCACCCAGTTTGGTCCGATGTTGGAACCGGGTATGATGCTTAGGCTCAGTGCAATCGGTTTTTATAAAATAATTGGTCAATTGCAAAAACAATCATTTTTCTTTATAACATGAATAAAATTTAATAGGAATAAGTTTAAACAGATGTGTTCTAACAAACCATTATACTTTTTAAGCTCAGCAAAACAAAAAGAGAAAAAAGTTATATTGTATAAATTAACAAAAAGGTAAAAAAACACTTATAAATATCATTTTTGTTTCAGAATGTAGAAATTTCAGTTGCGACAGTAGATTTGCAGCATAACTTTTGTTTGGGCGAGTATAGATACTGCCCGTACAATTACAGGCCTGTTCCTGTTCCAGCTCTTGTTTATTCTAACAACTTGACCATGTGAACCCATTAATCTATACTTCTGTTTTACTCCTACCTTTAAGCCACATGCTGCTTTCTTCGTTTATGATATTTTTCTGAATTCCTTCAGTATTTTCTATTCTTTGTCTTCTGTCTATATCGTGACTGTTCCTCTGCTTCTTTTCTAATCTAGCATGCTTTTCTTCCCTCCCCGTTGCCCTCATCTTTATCAGCTCCTTGCTGACCTCTGAAATTGATTGCCTACGTTGGCTTATTTATCTGTAAATTCCGTTAATTAAATTGCATTTGCTTCTACAGATTCTTCATATATATACATATATATATATATATATATATAAATATATATATGTATATATATATATATATATTTATATAGATGCATTTTATATTTGAAATTTTTACTCAATAATCATGTTTTATTTAGGTTAATATTGATATCGCCAACAAAATTGCCCTTCTCTTGTGATAAATTGGAAATTGCCACCCTACTGCTTGATCTATGAGCAATTTTTTTTAAATTATCTACTCATTGTCCTGGAATCAAGCCATTTGACTATGATGTTGCAAGATTTTTTTCCCGCAAAGTACGACACGATGCCTCGTTCTGAGCCCGGTTATGTAGAAAACTTTTATCAAATTTAGATTTTGAGACTATCAAGAAGTTTCACCCTCTAGTACTTTTTCCCATTTCACTGTATAGATTTTACTACAAGTTTCTAACATTCTCAAATCGAAAATTTTAGGAAAAAGTAGAGCGTACAGTGGCGCGCCTCAGCGTAAATTTTGGTCCATGTCTATCTCGGAGCTAAATCTCCAATGATTTAATACATCAGTCGGTGAAATATTCCTTTAATAACAAATGAAAGGCATTAAATATATTAATGTAACCCCATTCTATTTCTAGCAAAAGTTTCTATTTGTATTTAAACAGAATTTCAACAATTTAATAGTATCTACTTTTACATATTCAGAAACAAATGAAAGTCAACATAAAAGTTTCCGATGCCATTAAAAATATTTAAAGAACATGAACTCATTGAGACGAGCCCCTTCGTTTACATTGATTATTTTAATAAAATGTGACTTGGTGGGTTAAGAGAAAAATTTCCCAGATCGACCCGTCAGGAAATCGCAGACCCGGTGATCCGTACACCTGGGTGCAACCTGTTATAAAGCTTCTTTATACTAATCGAGTAAAAGTTTATCGAGTTTCAAGAGAACTAACATTTTTGCAGTTTCTGGAAACATAAATATATGATGACTGCCCTAAGAATAAAACAAAAAAGCCATACCTGGAAGCCTATCTGCAATTTTGAAATTACTTACCCAACTCACACCTGCAAATTAAAAAAAAACTGTAACTAATCCGCACCCACACAGCGTAGGTTTGGTTATACCCTCGTGACTTACCAACGCCCACCCTGGCATCTATGGTCGACTGTGTCGATATGGTTGAAGAATATTGATATTCCTGAGCAATTTTGAGGTGCGATGTCGAAATACGTGAATTGAGAAAAAAAGGAAATATTAATCATTTATACATTACAAATCTTAAGCAATATCTCATCTGAACATTTGGTTTCAAACATCAATATGGAAAGTCTTGTAAACAGACGATATAGACTATCAATAAAAACTCAAACGGTTCTGTAATACTTAGTAAAAATTCTTCTCAAGATTTACTTTTCCATGTTCCCATGTCTAATCCAGAAGTCCTGAGTTGCATGCGCCTCTGATTTGAATATTGAAAACTCAAAATGTAAAACAGAACAAGAATTTCATAAAAAAATTCAGAAAAAAATATTATAAAATACAATATATGAATACGATTTAATCTTCATGATCTAGAAGAATAATATTTTGGAACATATTTTCAATGATGAATAACTTTAAGATAATTGTTAGACGCCGAGGTATATATCGCTAGATTTACTTCTTACTTACTATTGAGCTCAGCTAAATATTTTACTAAGTATAACCTCTGTTGTTTAAATCATTGCTAATTACCGTGTTGAAACTTGACGCGCTGTTATTTCGTAATAATAATGGCAGTCGAAGCCATACTTGCGATAGTTTGTACTGTGAAATCGATCATGCACCATGCACTGATGAGCAAATATCTAAATTAGCGAAACATCATGTACGAAACGCGTGATGTACCATATATTGTTGTCTCTAAAATATTTTTGTTGCAATTTTAAACCTAAGATTTCTTAATAAATGAATGCTTTTGTGAATTTACCATTCTATGAATTTATAGTTTTCAAATATCAATTGACATACTTACAGGACAATATCCTACTCCGGCACCTCACCCAGCACCGCAGGTAATATATGTGGATCCACTTCGCAAATCCCCACCTTTCTCCGCAAGAACTGAGTTGGTTATTGAAATTTATAATTTATTATACACGGAATCAATTAACTCACTTAAATGAAAATAAAAGAAAATAGAAACGGAAAGCTTTGTATTTCCAATCTAACCTAGGTGGACGACGGACTAATTCTCATCGTTTAACTCTTTAATTCATGCCTTTTAGAGGCTCTAAGCACTTAGAAATTTGATTCCCTAATGCACCAATCAGCATACATTCATTCAGTAACCCAAACAAATGTCATTCATGAAGTGAATCAAAATTAACTGTAGGAAGGAAATCTTTGCTTGCATTTGAAAGTTTCTTCCGAGTTTTTAGCTGCAGTGTCTGCTAAATACTCAAGCTATACTAAATTTAATCACGTAATTTGATATTTATTGAAGTAAAATATAAATAATACTAAGAAACTTCGAAAAGTTTTATCCTACGTTTGAAGCATGCAAATACAATCTTAGATCTTCTTCTATAGTTAATAGAGATTAATGCATGCAGTTTTCCTTATTTCATAGTTGTTCTGATGTAATTTTTAATATATTTCAGCTAAGAAATTTCATCTGAGTGATTTGTGATTAATGGCAAAGATATACATGAGCCAATGTCTACATTTGGAAAGTACACTCTGCCATCTTCTAAGAGCATGACAGAATCTTGTCTTGATATTTTTTTCACTGAATTTATGAAACACATATGAATGACATTTTTGAAGCTGAAATGGATAATTTCTAATTGAGATCCAAGTTATGCTGATTCGCTCGATTCTTTCACACTACAGTTTTGTAAGAGGCTCGTGGTGATATTTGAGTAAGGAAAATAAGAAAACATTTATTTTAAAATGGCCAATATTGAGATCTGAATAATTTGACCAACTCGATTTATTTTACTTAGCACTGTGGTGCCATTAAAAAATTCAGACTTGAAAATTTCTGTGGTGCCCCCTTTCTTGACGCTCTAAGCACTTGCTTATTTTGCTTAATGGCTAATCCAGGGTTGCCTTGATTGTTTTTATTTAACTAAATACTTGAAAGGAATTTTCTGGCCTCACCCTAATAGTATTCACAGAAATAAATCTCTAGTTAATTTCTAATGTCTGGTAATGAAAGAAATACTATATGCTCTACGTGCAATCAATGTATTAAAACGTCTAAAGATAATGTGTTTTGCTGTTCCTCATGTGGTATCATTTTACATTGGAACGATATGTGTATCGGCTTTACTGAAAATACCCTGAAAGAATTGCTTGAAGTCAGGACTAATGTAATTTTGTTCTACAATGACTATGCAACCAATGGCAAATATTATTAATTCTAGAAACACAATACAGTCATCATCGACTTACCCTATCCAAACGGAAGATGCAACCAATCAGATTGAAGCCACATTGAAATCTGCTCTTGATACATGTGTTGAATCTTTGGAACAGGAAATGAATGATCAAGCTATTGCTTTTGAAAATAAACTTAGTGTTCAGACCACAGAAATATCCAAAGGCAAGGAACGAAATGAACATCTTAAGTGCATACGAATACGTGGTGTTCCTCAATCGACTGAGACAAATTTCAGTAAACGGCATGAAGATGAAAGAAACAAAATTCTCAATTTGGTCCATCACTTAGAAGTGGAAAATGTTGGTATTACCGATTTTCGTCGTATGGGTCGATTTAATAAAGACACTCAATCACCTAGAACTATTGTGCGCACATTGAATTCTGTATGGGATGCACGTAAGTTGTTAAGTAATGCTTACAAGTTAAAGTCGTATCCGGGCAAAGTGTTTATTTCAAGGACATTGTCATTAGAAGAGCGAAGCATTGAGAGAGATCTTTTATCGAAGAGGTGACGCAAAATTCAGGCTGGCGCTGATCGCACTAGTTTTAAGATAGTTAATTTTATTTTATTTTACAATAATGAGAAGATTGATGTGTGACTAGTTGATGCACCCAGATTACCTCACATTTTACTCTGTAACACTTTTTCTATTAAGAAAAAAGTTGAGAAGCAAATAAAAGCATGTGATAGACTGGCAGTTGATTGGTTTTATGTTAATGCTGAGATAGGAGTATGACTGAATTCATTTGAATTCTGACATACCTGATAATTATATTTGGTATTGATGGATATTAAGTCTTTTGCAAGAGATCGTGATGTTTGCAAATTCAAAAAGAAAAATTGCATAAACATACACAGGGGTGGAGATGTTTCTATTTACGTGAAGCAAGATATCTGTGTCGATATCATTGGAAAAAAGGAATTATAATGAAGCGCTATGGGTAAAAGGTATTAGCGACGACATGAAATTTCCTCCTTTTATTGTTGCATTATATTTTCCTCCAAGTAAACATTGTCGATATACTGGTGATTTCTG
The DNA here is from genome assembly GCA_900660155.1 of Hofstenia miamia. NCBI lineage: Eukaryota > Metazoa > Xenacoelomorpha > Acoela > Hofsteniidae > Hofstenia > Hofstenia miamia. The sequence continues at coordinate 587,895 of CABFPE010000115.1, read as the reverse complement.
CATAAAGCAGTTTGTTTACAAAACTCACATGATTATAATTCTGAGTACTTTCCCGGATACTGTTATTATATTTGCTGGCGACTTTAGTAAATTAAACTTGTCAGACCTTATTGGAAAACTACTGCTGACTCCCATGTTACTTTTCCTACTCAATACTCCCAAATTTTTCAAGTTATGCGAACTCTACACCTTTTCATTTAAAACCGATCATGCTACAGCTGCAATATTGATTCCTATTGAGAATATAAAGCCTAAAACGTGTGAAACGCTTTATTAGGGACGTAAGGGCAAGAGATTGGCTTAATCTTTACAATATTGAGGATCTCGATTTTTTTGCTGCTGAAACATTTCTAGACAGACTGATATCACATTTTTGATACCTCCTTCCCACTCAAAAGTATTTGCATTGGTAGCAAAAACCCTCACTTATCACCAAACGCAGCAAGTTAAGGAGAAAAAATCATGATTTTACTGAGTTATCCAAAAAAATTGATAAAATTATCACTGTTGCTAAGTCTCATCTTGATGTGAAACCGGGGTCTACGCAGTGGTGGCGAGATGTGGACAGATGCTCTAATAGGAAATATGATAACCACGAAGACAGATTTTCGGTTGTTGGCAATATTGAGGAGGCTAACTTATATTTTGCTAGTCGATCCATTAACGCCGATTACATAGAACCTGTTACACCAAGTTGTACATTTTCTGAAATCTACAAAATCATCATCATGGGAACCTGATAGTTTTCCTGGTTGCGTATATAGTGAGCACTATTACAATCTTGCGGAGCCTCTCATGCATATCTGCAACCTAAGTTTATCTAAAGGTATATTCCCTAAATACTGGAAAGATCAAAACATCATTTTGATATCTAAGAATGAGTGTCCTTCTGCCCTCAACGAACTAAGAGATATTGTTATAACTAATGTTATTAGTCGCAGATTCGAACAGGCAGTATCTAAAATATTTATGAATCCTAAACTGGATAAGTGGTTACGTCCTCTGCAAATTGGTTACTGGGAACATGTCGCAATACTGTGGATGCATTACTTGACTCTTACATTAGTATCATATTGAATTTGCTCTATAAAAACGTTGCTTACGTTACACACTTAGTATTTGACTTTAGCAAGACTTTGAATCAGTCAATACATTCTAAGCTTTTGGATAATTAAAGACCTACTCCTCTTCCCTCGAAGCTGAAGATATGGCTAATGAACTTCTTTTTACGAGATAGAAGACAAAGACTTATCTTTAACAATGACCATTCTAGCTGGGTATTAATAAATAGAAGCAGTAGTGAAGTTATTGGTCTTGGTCCCTTTTTTTAAATGTTAAATCAAAATCGCTTGATGATACTCAGAACTATAGCAGGCTGGTTTCATACGCAGATCCCTTGTTTGTTTGACCATGTTCATCGGGATCCTCCTCCGCCTCAAATTGAGGTTGACAATGTTTACTTTTGGTCGACTACTAAAAGTATTCCTTTAAGCGATGCAAAATGCTGTGAATTAATCTTCGCTTACTCTTATTTTTTTAAAAGCAGAATTAAGGAGCGTCTTACTGTGAATCCTAGGAGTAATCCATTAAAAACAGTTGATGAAGTAAGAATTTTGGGTCTTACCCCGCAGACGAATATTACATTTAGCACTCATATCAACAAACGGATAGTGACGCTGAAGAAAATGTAGTACATTTTGATCAATATGAGAATGACAGGTTTTTCAATAGCAAAGATTGACGCAGTGTTCAAATCGTTGTTCTTGTCTAAGATTCGATATGGGTTAGTAATATTTGGCTCTGACTTTAAAAACCTCAGGAAGATTTAAATTTTTTTGGATAATGCGTATAAATACAAATGGGTATTACAGCGTTATAGCATATAAAAGAGGAGGATGAAGATTACCGATTATCCAGTCCGTTCACTTCTTGTTCAAGATCTGTCTACTCGTTCTGGCAGAATGATTTTACCCGCAATTTATCCTGAAAGGTTTCGTCAAGTTTTTCACCTTAGAAAAATCTTTTATAACTATCCGGCTTTTTAAATTTGTTTTTAGTGTAATACCTGTATTTGGTTTATTGCAATAAAATTATTCTTATTCTTATTCTTATTAAAGCGAACATGACACATGTTTAGCACTAACAAGTAATTTATATCGAATCACACATTATTTACGAATTACAATAGTGAATTTTTTTATTACTGAATTACTAAGTTTTACATTCTCATAAAAAATATTTACAATTTTAAGCAAAAATCAATAACATAATTACCCCGCAAATCCCTGCAATTCCCCATTAGGCCTTCAAGCCTGCCTATTTATCAAGTTATGGTTAGGAAACTCAGCTTAAAAATAGCTTTATGAAACAGATATGAAATTTTTCGACATCTCCAACAAGCATTCACTCGAACACATCCTCTTCCGACCGAGTCGAAGCATTTATTGGGACGCAACTGGTCGTGATTTAAACAAAGCAGTCCTAGCCAGCTGTATCCTTCTTCCTATAAGTCCAAACTAAAATTAGTGTTCTGCGGCCAAGGCTATTTCCTTGGCCGTAGCTGGCCGTGCAAATTTAATTTTTACCTTAGCCTGCCGTTAGCCGTAATGCTTTAGCAGTAGTCGAGGCTTTTTACTACTACTACGTGAAATACTGCAATTTTAAATGAAAAGATTAATAGAAGCTCATAGTTCGAACAATTTAAGAAACTGAACTATAACTGGGGTTTTAGCCGTAAAACAAAATCACTATAGACTGTACGACATTGTACGACATTGTCTGAATAATAAATTCAGAGTGGACGACTACTGAAAGTGAAGCATTACTATTCAATGAAATTTAGAGATTTCTCAAAATAGAACAATTGCAAAATTGAAAGATTTTTAAATATAGAGTACATGTATAACTAAAATCACATAATCCATTCATTTATACATATAATATAAAAAATGATATTGTCCATTATCAGCAGTTGTCTGCGATAGTATATGCATGAGAGTTGTTTTACTTCAACAATGCAATCTCTTATTTTGATAAACTTTAGCTAAATGTGTTGTGTGCCAGGGCAATTAATTATTTGAGAATTAGAAACACTGTCATTAAGTTTGGCATGTTGTTTCTTTCTCAACAATGCTACTTACGACTAATGATATAAATCAAATTTGACGAACAAGACTCAAGGCAGCATAAAGTAGTAATTTCAATAACCTAATACAGGCCATTTAAATTTTCTTAACCAACAAACATAATTTAATTAATGAAAAGATCTTAAAAACTTTACCCATTACATATTTTTCATAATATTTTTGATTTTGTGTCAATAATGACTGTTATGATTTCACAAATTTGTAGAAATGTGCTCTATGCTGTTTGAGCTGACCATTTTGGTGTGTTGTGATTAATGCTATGTTAGGAATGTAATTATGTCTAATGCATTAGTTTGTGGTATACTCGAATTGGCTCATTTGTTGCTATACAATGTCACTAAATACTTAATAGACGTAGTGATTAGCAACAGTTTGACATGTAAGAATTGATTTGCACATTTAATTGCATTCAAATTATAGGAACTTAGCATTATAATTCTATCTAACTTTTTAATGTAGTGAAGCCATATAGAATATTAAATTGAGGAAGCGCAAGAAAAGACTTTCCAAATGCAATTGGTCTTCAAAATGTTCTAAATAATATTGTAGTTTCAAATGCACCCTATAAAATTTAAAATATCATTCAGAGACAGAATGCTATGTATGCATTAAACATTAACTGCACGTACATGTAATTTATTTCTCAAAATATTGTATTTTTATATACAACATTTTACATTTCTATTCAAAATAAAATTGATTTCAACCGTCAATATTTTCAACAGCTGTTTCTCAAAATGCCATTAATTTATTATTCAAAGCTATCTATTCTAATCAACAGATTTTTCATCAATAATTGGGATTTGGAAGTTTGTTAGCAATTTAAACAAGCAAATAAATTAAGTAGTGGTAAATACGGTGCCCAAAAGTCAATAAAGTGAAAATTTTATATGTTCGGTTAAAAATTCAGCTCTTGAACAAAGCTCCGAGCATTTTAGCAAGATCTACATTTCATTTTCATGTTGAAAATCGTAAACTATATATTTCCTTATATGTAAACAGTATACCTTTTTACACGCCTTAATCCTTAAAAAATACTAAGGTTGAAGTTTATTTGTATATTCAAATATGTTCAAAATTTCTTAAATTTTTAGTCAATTTTGGTGGCCAAAACATACTCATCCTAGTGATATGGACTCGATTTTCAATATCGCTGAAACTTTCTACGTTTATCAACTAATAAATCATGAGCGATTAGTAATCAGGTTCTTTTTGCAATAAAATCAGAAGATAGTTCAATTTCGACTTTCATCAACTGAAAAACCCAATCGATTTTCTTATCGAGTTTTATCAGCTGATAAACTACATAGAGATATATTTAGCAAAGTTAAGGCAATGCTTAAAAGCTTACGCTGTTAATTTTCTACCATAGATTTTATCTCAGAATTTTCCTATTTATCCTTAACACCAGAAGGACAAAACCCGTGATTTTGACGGTTATTAAATCTGTAGAAGCTATAGATTATAAAACCTGCTTTATATTAGATCAGATTTCTTGAGATTTATGTTGTGTAGTACATAGACAACCTAAAGTAGATAACTATATCAAAATATTTTATGAAATATTACATGCATCTCTACCTTTAAGGATGGCAGCCGTCATATTGACGGCGATACATTACTATTGATTTTATTATTATGCCAAATTCAAATTGTTGAGTGCTTGAAATCAAATTTTAACCGTCGCTAAAAAAAGGTTATACCTTTAAAGTTGTTCGTTTTGTTTTCAATAACATTTGAATGTTCAATCAAAATTTCAAGCAAAATCATGATTACTTGCATGAAACTGTTGCAAATCTGTACATTAAAGAACAAACCGAAACTAATGCAACTAATGATTCAACTCTATCAGATAAAAGTTTTATCTTATCATTTATTTCTTGTTCCATAGAAAAAGGAAATCTTTAAAAAATTACAAAAGCAGATATAAATGAAAATTGCAGATCCTACATTTGCAGAAAATATCATTACGGTTGTTCCAGATCCATCGGGTCTATGTCTACTTCACATAGAAGCTGACAATGAATTCCCATGTATTATCCTTTTTTGATGACTTCATGAAAAATAATATCCACAAATTCTTTAAGCAAGAGATTGATAGAACAAATACATATGTAGAACTTCTCAATGTAAGAACTTCTTTGACAATTTTGCTTGGCTCTTTTTTGAGTATAAGGAGCCACTGAATTCTAAAAGCTAATTGGCATACCAAATTGGGCTTTCCTAATATAGCTAACACACTATCAAGAGACCAGCTTATATATAAATAGGAAGATTCCCTTGTGTTTTAACAGTAAATAAAAAAGTTCGATGTCTAATCATTATACATTTGCACATATATCTGATCTCAACCTTTAAGGTTGAAAAATTTCCGATTTCTAGTGTTAATAAATCGGCATTTTACAATTTGTGCTGGTTTCAATAAACATTTTTAAATGCTCATAATTTACTAAATATTATAGATATTTAAAATATGAAAACACCACTGAATTGAGATTCCACTGTTCTTTCATTTTCCTCTTTTGTTCCGGCCCAAACTCGTTCAGGCTGCGAAGTCAGATGTTCCGGCATCTATGATGCAAAGATTTCTAACTTGTGCACGGCACAGATGAACTGAACATCTCTGGTTTTATTATAGAAACAAAATAGTTTATTATCTAAACACTATGTACGGGTTGAATGTAAATGTTTTTGCGTAAATAGGATTTTCCATTGAAAAAGTTAATACTTCCATGTACTTCAAGCACAGAAATGATTTTCATCACAAATTTTCACAACTCATAAATGGGTCTAAGTCGCAGGATTCCCAAGTTGTTATAATATTTCAGGTTAACTAAAATACTAAAAAAATTAGGTTTTCTGGGTTAAAATTCTGATTTTATCATTTGTGAAGTGTTTGCCGCAAAATTGAAAGTAGGAATTTTTTAAGAAATATTTATATTTACAATATTTTTCAATACACTACGTTGAATTTTAGCATGTATAATTTAACAAAGGTATAAAGGTTGATCTGATAGCAATTCTCATAAATTTGCAAAAAATATAAACGTGTGAGAATGAACTGATTTGTAATAACCAACAATGCTTAATAGAAATAAGAAAATTGACAATTTCAAGTTGATTCAAAATACACACGTCAGACTTTTTTATATGAACTACAAATAGTAGATTATAAGAATTGCATAAAACTACAAATGTATCTGACGTCAAAAACAAGTCTAATAGGCTTCATTATGACATGGAAACAATTAAAGAAATCATAAACTTTCTAAGCGACCAATAATTGTTAAATTGAGGTCAGTTTGGGATCAAAGAAAAATATTAGCAATTGTATATAAACTTAACATTTTTCAAAAAGAAATCTATGTTAGAACAGCTTTTATCGCTCATAAACTTGAAATAGAGCGCACTTTATAGAGAAAAACTCTGGGAACATGTTTATCATGAAAATATAACAAAAAGATCTTAAAATTCCGAGTTAAAGACTATTTTACAAGGGTAAATTTTTCTATCCAAACTCAGGTTGACTCAGAAAAGATATATATTTGAATTGTTTACTGTTAACGTGGGAAACGTAAGTTGAACGTTTATTATTCTCTAATTAGCTTACGTAAAAATTTTAATAATACATTAAGAAATTTCTCTTAAATGGAGACTTTAAACTGTTTTACCTGTAATTCAGTCATATAAGATGACGAAAATTTTCAAATGCATTAATTGCAATAAACATTTACATTTGAATAAAAAATGTAAAGGATTTTCAAGCAACTGTATAGAATCAATAGTCCAATACCGAAAACATTTCTTGACTCTATGTAGTGAATGCGTTGATAAAAAGCATTTCTTGTTTCATACTGAAAACAATTCTGAAAGTCAAATGAAAACAATTTCTCTATCAATTGAAAAATTGAATGAAAATATAAATTCTTTACGGAATGAATTAAAGAACTTAAAGTTAAATTTAAATACAAACATTGATAATTTCGCTTCTAAAGTAGAAAATACCATAGAATCTCATATAAATAAGGATGAATCATTTAAACAGAAAATTATTATATTCGGTGTAAAAGAATCAGAAGAATCGTTAAATTATCATGCAAAGCTTAAACAAGATAGAGAAAATATCAACTATATTTTTTCACATCTTAATATTGATTCAAATTGTATTACTGAATTCTTTCGAATTGGAAAACTTCATTCTTCCAAACCCAGCCCTATAATTCTAAACATGGGATCTATATGGAATAAAAGATTAATTCTTTCTAATGCTTACAAATTAAAAGACTTGCATTTAAATATCTTTATTAAACCTTGTTTAAGTAAAATGATTGTGAAAAAGAAAAATTATGTTTAAAGAAGGGATATTTATTAATAAATGAGGGAGTGGACAAAAGTAGACTTAAGATTAGAAATCTTTCGCTTTTTATGGATAACACTATAGTTCAAGTGGATTGACTATATACGACACACCATTTTAAATTTATGTATACCAACTGCTGCAGCATTCTAAAAATTGAGAAGCAAGTTTCACTAATGAATTATATAATAGCATATGATATTTCATTTGTTTGTTTGACCGAAACATGGTGGGATGAATTTACATTTTATGATTCATTAGTTTCAGGAACAAATTATATGATTGCAAGTTTATGTGTAAGAAGAGGCGAAAATCTTTCTAAACATGGAGGATGTGCAATTCTGTGTAAAAAGTCATTTAAGATTGTTAATTTACAAGATTCAGTTGATTGCGAATTTGCATGCTCTACAGTTTTTCAGTTGGACAANCTTAAACAAGGTAAAGAAAATATCAATTATATTTTTTCACATCTTAATATTGATTCAAATTGTATTACTGAATTCTTTCGAATTGGAAAACTTCATTCTTCCAAACCCAGACCTATAATTCTAAACATGGGATCTATATGGAATAAAAGATTAATTCTTTCTAATGCTTACAAATTAAAAGACTTGCATTTAAATATCTTTATTAAACCTTGTTTGAGTAAAAATGATCGTGAAAAAGAAAAATTATGTTTAAAGAAGAGATATTTATTAATAAATGAAGGAGTGGAAAAAAGTAGACTTAAGATTAGAAATCTTTCGCTTTTTATGGATAACACTATAGTTCAAGTGGATTGACTATATACGACACACCATTTTAAATTTATGTATACCAACTGCTGCAGCATTCTAAAAATTGAGAAGCAAGTTTCACTAATGAATTATATAATAGCATATGATGTTTTAATTGTTTGCTTGACCGAAACATGGTGGGATGAATTTACTTTTTTTGATTCGTTAGTTTCAGGAGCAAATTATATGATTGCAAGTTTATGTATAAGAAGAGGAGTAAATCTTTCTAAACATGGAGAATGTGCATTTCTGTGTAAAAAGTCATTTAAGATTGTTAATGTACAAGATTCAGTTGATTGCGAATTTGCATGCTCTACAGTTTTTCAGTTGGACAACAGTTTATTGCTATTTATTTGCTTATACATTCCCCCAAGCACTAGTAAATATCGGCCTTCTTCTACAACGATAATTGACTATATACTAAAAATGAAAACTTCATTTGATCTTTACCAGCCAAGTATTTCACATTTAATCTACATAATGGGTGATTTCAACTTTCCATTACTTGATATTTCAAGTGGGATTTCCCCTAATGAGTATGATCAAATAATTTTTGACTTTTTAATATCACTACATTTAAATCAAATTGTTTACTTTCCAACACATATCAATGGAAATACTCTTGATTTAATATTTACAAATGATACTAATTTGGAAAATGATGAAAAGGGTTTCATATCTCCTATACTAAGCTTCTCTGATCATTGTATTATATTCATGAATACTAATATTTCATTTCCCAATATAAATGATCTGAAATTCAACGATATTGATAAATCAATTAGTAAATCAAAATTTTCGTTTAATTTGATAGATCATAAAAACCTAACGACATTTTACCAATGTTCATTGTTTTCATTTAATGAGATGTCAAAAGATACAGAAATATACACAAATTTCTGGTACAATGAATTATTTAAAAGTATTCAACTGCATGCTCCTAAGAAGAGAAATAAACGAAATGATTTTCCATCATATTTTACATCTACCACAATTCATTTATTTAATAGATGCAATTCTTTATATAAAAAACTACTAAAACCAAATGAAATCTATTATCAATTATGTAACGATGTATTTTTATCTGCTGAATTAGATAAAGTTTTATTCATTGAAAGTCTGTGTTCTACAAAAAATATCAATAACTGTTTTAAATTTTTACAATCTCTGAATTAATCACTCATTCCACTCCCAATATATTTGGAAGAAATTATTGCTGAAGATCCACTGCATGCTAGCAATTTATTTAAATACTTTTCCTCTGTTTATGAAGAAAACGACGAAATTTTTTCTTCTTTTGAATTACAAGCATATAATGAAATTCAAATAAACTTAGATATGGTTTGTAAAGCTTTAGTTATGATAACGCCTAGTGGATGTGGTTTAGATGATATACCTGCTAAATTGATATATGAATCTCGAAATGAACTTTCCGTTCATATCTTAAATCTTTTTAAAAATTGCAAACGGAATTACTCAATTCCAAACATATGGAAAAGATCTTATATTACACCAATTTTAAATAGTGGATGTAAAACAAATGTTAAGAACTATAGACCAATAAGTATTTTGCCTAAGATTGGACTCATATTTGAAAGGATAATATTTTGGTAGCTTTATCCCATCATAAGAAATTCTTTATCGAATAATCAATTTGGTTTTACCAATAAAAGATCAACTGTTGCACAATTATTATCATATTTAGATGTTGTCTATAAAGAATTTGATGAGAATAAAATCATATCTACATTATATATGGATTTTAGCAAAGCATTTGATAAAGTCTCACATGGAAAATTAATTGAAAAACCCCAATTATTCAAAATTGGTGGAAATTTTTTAAAATTATTAGTATCATACTTGAAAAATCGTCGACAAGTGGTAAAATTTCGTAATACCATATCAAAGAGCTGCATTATTACAAGTGGTGTTCCACAGGGATCAATTTTAGCTCCAATACTATTTTTAGCTTTTATAAATGACTTAGCAAATTGTTGTCAATCTCTTTGCTACATTTTTGCTGATGATGTGAAGATTTCAAACAATAGTTTTCAAGAATTAGTGGTTGATATTGAAAGAATTGTAAAATGGGCTGCAACTAATAAAANAAACATGTGAATGATTTAGGAGTTAATATATCGTATAATTTATCGTGGTCACATCATATTTTTCAGAGAATTAAAAAATTCAATGTAACATTATTACAACTACAAAGAAATTTACTTTCAAGTCTACCATCATCTACTAAATTTAAATTATTTAAATCGATTATCATACCAAGTTTATTTTATGCCTCTCCTATTTGGTATGCAAACTCCAAGATATAGACAAACTTGAAAAATTTCAAAAAAAATGTTTAAGATGGATTAGTAATATGGCATACAAAAATGCTTTAATTTACTATAAACTCCTACCAGTTTCATTATTTCTTCAATTAAAGGATGTCCATCAATTAATAGATATAATTCATGGAAAATATGATTTAATTAATATTTTAGACTATGTTTTATTTGAATTCAAAAACAATCGAAAAACTAGAAGTCCACTATTTGTTATAAAGAAAACGAAGAAAAATACTAGTGATCATAGGTACTTTAATAGAATTTGCTGCATTGGGAATTATTTAATTCAGAAATACAATTTCGATTTCTTTGGAAATCCAAAAATTAGCAAAAAGAAAATTTACGATATTCTTTTACTACATTGCAAAACTAATTGTAACACAAATATTATTATAATTACTGTAGTTTTAAAAAAAACATCCAGGTTATTATGTTAATAATTCACAAATAAGATTTCACAGCAATAATTTCCTGACATTTCATATATCAATGGTTACAAAAAATAGGCATGCCTTAATTATTCCTTTTTTTAACCAAGTAAAAGCTATCGGCTGCAAATTGCAATTCTTCGTTATTTCAACAAAAGTAGAAAAACCACAGAAAGATAAAAATGTACGTGCTAAATAACATAACTTTTGCAAAACCAAGTCTTTTGTCATTATTACATCATAAATGTATTATGTTCTTTCTGAAAAAGAGCCTGCATATAGGGATGAGGCGCAAATGAAAATAACTGAAACTGCGTGCTTAAATTATAAACTAAAGTCGAACCAAAAATATGTTTGCAAGAACGAATTTTTTTTTACTCATGGGAACATTCATTATTCAAAATAATTGTTTACAAATATACACTTGCTGTTTTGGTATCGTAAATAAATATATAGTACGTGCTTATTTTGCATAAGAAAACTCTCAAAATTACGAAGGAATGTTGCAAACAGAATCATTGCACCAGATTCCGCACTGAAAACTACTTTTTGCAAAAAATTATTTTTCAAGACAATTTACTTGCGTACCGAAGAAAACTTGCTCTCGTTTGGATTTCTGAAGGCATATTCTTAACATTATTCAATTGAATTTTAGAGTTCCGATTTCTTAAAATTCTTTCAAATTTATTCCCATAATTAAGGCTCATATAATCACATTTCTAAGTCCCATGGCTAATTTCAAATATTTTTTTTCTACAAATAGACTATCCAAGCCTACTAACAATCTGCTGTAAAAAGTCAGAGATCAAGGCTCCCAACAAATCAAAATTTTAAAATATAATATAATGTTGCGATACTTCTCCTTTTTTGTTATGTGCGAATGAAATATTTCTTAATACATCATTGTAAATTAAGAAAAAGTATTCTTAGGCTTTTTCGGAAATTTGGAAATCGTGAACCATGGACACATCTATTGTTGAATGTGCTCGAACGTAATGCTAAAATTTGTACTGAAGCGTATTGCTTTAGCTGAAGAATTTGAAAAATCAGATTTTTCAAAAAAGTTAAATACACTTGATACCAAACGTTCATGTAATTCTAAGGCTTGGACTACATGGACTACAGCATCAAAATTGAACTGTTTCTATCAGGGGCGTATGCAGGGTTTTCTGACGAGAAATTATACCCTAAAAATGCATTTCACGATCCTAGATTTTAAATCTTTCAATTTTTTACAAAAAATTTTTTGATTTATCCAGTCAAAATCAATTTTGGAAACTTGACGGGGGGCATTCCACCATGTCCCCCCCCCTGCGTACGACACTGGTTTCTATATAGGCAGATAGACCTCAAACGCCCATTGAATTGAGTCCTGCACAAAGTGATATAGCTAGCAGAGTTGAGGCATTCGCCCAAAGCCAAGGCTTAATTTGGGACTGCGATCGAGGGTGGTTTTAAAACTTAATAAAGAGGAGACACTTATTATTCTGTAGTGCATATAATTATGAGCTATGAGAGTTTTATTTTTTTTCAAGAAATCATAAAAAATTAGGAAATTCCAAAGCTGTTTAAGGTCAATGCAAGGAAAACTAAAGATCTGTAGTTGTCATTGGTCAATAACATATAATTCTTTACATGTGATCACATGAAAATTTTTTTCGAACCTCTAGCCCCCCTTCCATGATTTTACAGATGTTTGACCCCACTGTTTGCCTAGTAATTGCTAGGAACAATGAAATATCGTGTATATCATTTAGTTAAAATTTCATAATTTATTCTGAAAAATGTTTAAGTACTAGTTAGAACGTTTCTTCTAGCCGTAGTAATGCATGTTTTCTTGGTATATACAATATTTTCATAAAGAGGCTTCAAAATATTCAAAATAACTTTGTAGACTTTGGTTTTTTATTTGAAAAGTACGGACCACATCAGTCCTGCAATCATTCAACTTTATTAGTTAAACATTTACTATCGCATATAATAGAGTATATATGCTATTCTTCAAAGAAGTGTATAATAATAAAATGGTCCTACTTATTTGAATGATACATTTGTTTTTGAAATTCAAGTAAAAGAACTTTTAGACAATTTATGATAAAAATCTCAATTGCTGATGATTATACGTTCAACAGTCTGTTAGGAAATACTAGAAATGCACAAAACATCATCAAGTTTTAGAAAATTACTCAAAACAGAACTGCTTGAGCTAAAATTAGCGGAACTCAATATTTAAGGTGGACCCCCTTTCCCCAATCAAAGTTCAAATTTCAAAAAAATATTGAAATTCAGTTCTGGCCATAAATATCATATTTGTAAAAAAGTGAGTTTTGTAAGTCAGAGTCAGAAAATTATCCTTAGCAATAGGGTACACTTTGTTATTTCTGCTTATTTCACCTCAAATAGATAAAATATAACAACTTATTTGAATTGCTTAACATAGGGACATTTATTGATACCAGAAAAACCAACCCGGAAGTTTTTGTAGTAGCTGATATAATATTTTAAAATGTGATTTTCTCAAAATCAGTGTTTTTGAATCTTGAAATGTTTTTCTATCCCCTTGCTAATCTGTATATTGAAGTCCCACAGCATATTTACCTTCTCATTTGCTATGATTCCCTGTTGCTTATACTTGTACAACTTGTATATTGTTTTTAAACATTCTGCTTACTCAAACTCCAATGTATCATTTGTCCCACCTTGTCATACTTGAACCAATACTCATTGTACACCAACTACTCACACTCTGATATCAAGTGATCTACAGTCTCCAGCTGTTTACTTTTTAGCCGTTATCTTTCACTCACCTCACTCCTTCTGTCTATGTGCTTTCTCACCCACTTCTTCCTTATTGCCTGCTCCTGTGCTGCCATTATCAGTGATTCTGTTTCCCTTTTTAGTCCTGCTTTCCTTAGCTACTTGTTGTTCTCTTTGCTGTTGCAGATGCTTCTATTCCTCCAGTATTATTAATGTACTTTGTTTGTTTGTCTGCTTCTATCCTACTCTTGTAAACCTTCTTTCCCCCACCTCCTGTTATCTTCCTTAAATCCATGCTAACCTAAAGTATTTCCCTTAGATTGCTCTTTCAACATATTCATTTAGTCTTTCTGTTTCTGCTTCTACAATTTCCTCCAAACATTCCCTACTTATTGGCTTGCCATATATATTATATCTACATATCCATTTAGGTTAAATGCTGCTGCTACCTTTGTGGTCTTCCTGTTTACTTCTCTTAGTTCATTCCTAGTCCACCTAACTATTGCCCAAACTTTGAATGTCTTTTTACTGTTCTGCCCTTTCAATGCTGAATTCTGTAGTACCTTTCCTACCCTCCTCCTACATTGCTTCCTTAGGCTAGGCTTCAATCCTACATGATCTGTCCTGTCTGTATCTACCACTGTTAAGTAGTTGTACCCCTCATTGACCTCTATAATCATATACCTATTGCTCAGCTTCAAACCACCTCAATCTGTAAACTTACCTCTGATCATTATCACTGCTGCACATATTCCTAATCCAAACTCCAACACAGACTCTCTACTTGCTATCTACTATATCTCCATTTGCCTCTATAGCATTTTCCTTGAACTAGCATACACCTTCTCACCATCTGTGTACCATAGGTGACTCAATGCTCTACATTCTTCCCCAAAATATACCATATGCTTTTCTTAATTGCAATAAAGCTAATTACAGACAGTAGTGGTGCTGAGCTGTTTTCCTAGAATATTTCCAGTGAAAATCTCAACCTGTGCCCTTCTATCCCAGTCTGCCACTCAACTCAACCCCTTTTTGTAAAACGCCATTGCCTCAATACCCACCTATGTGGTATGCTGTTATATGCCTTCTTGTAGTCTATGAATGCAATTGCTAAGTGTGTCTTCCTTCTCTTACAATTTTTCACTATTGTCTGATCTATTAACAATTAATCTTTACATTTTCTACTATTTGTTTTTCTGATTCTCTGATATAAGCTGGTTCTGTTGTAAGTAGCACGTCAGGCTATTTAAATCAGGTAAGGTAACAATTTCCAACTCTTTGGCAGGCATGTAATTAGCCTGAAGTTGCTTGCCTTACTGCATTTCTTTGGGTCCTTCTGAATAAAAAATGTCCTTCCCACTACACACTCATCTAAAGCTGCTGCTAGTTTTTCATAAACACTTGTGAACTTCTTCATCCAACGCTCATGTACTTCATCTCTACCTGGCACCTTCCAGTTCTTCATCTTCTTTAGAGTGTCTTTTGATTTTACAGTTATCTTTTTTTCTTGTCTCAACTACTACTGCACCTGCTCCCTCTCAATTTCTTGTACCTCGTTTCCCCATATAGTCTTCTAGAATATTACTTTATCCTCACCTTCTCTAGCTGTAGCCTTTTCTTCTTCATATAGTTCTTTCTAGAATCTTCCTTCTTAGGTCTCAAACTTCATATTTTCTCTTGATTGCTTTGTTCTTGTCTTCTAATAAAAATTGTTTTTACAGACAATGAGTTCTTATTGGCAAGAACACACTACATTCATTCATAAATTTTATATAGCACGAGAAAGCCACATACACACATACATTTATATTATAGGAGTATATATTTTATAAATATTTTGTAAATACATGTATCTTGTATTTGGATTTGTACTTGTACTTTGTATAAATAAATTGCTGTGCCTCTTATTATTATTACTATTGTTATAGTTATTACAAATCTAATGCTCAACAAAACTCTAATCAATGCACTGAAATTCAATTCCAATATGTTCTGAACAAACACAGCATCATCTCCGAATTCAGGAAGAAGTTCACACCTCATCACATCTACCTCTATCAAAAAACTTTGATATTAAGCACTGCAATAAAATCATATAAAACTTCTCATAATATCAAAAATTTTTAATTGGTCATTAAAAACATTAAATTTTGCCCATAAGCATGGCCATGTTAGTGAATAGAGATGAAAGTTTAATATATTGTTCCCACTACATCCACAACAATTCCAATCAGCTTAATTATATTTAAGCATAAATAGGGCCAAGAATCAATGTCTATTTGTGCTAATTACCTGAACTGCAAATCCTTAATCATATAAACATTTTGCAGCAGTATTTCCTATCCTAGCTTTCATGAAGAAGCTTCAAATATTTGGAGGGATTTAAAGAAAAAAAATTGATTGCATGGCAGGGCAGATTGTCACCGATTTTGTTGCTTCCTCTTACAGTAAAAACGCATGCCACTATATATTCACACACACACAAAACTGCATTGAAATTTAAAAATTGAACTAAGAACTAAGACTGATCTTTAATTATGATTATTGGTATTACTTGTGAAAAAAAGATAATTGAGTGACAAAAGAAAATAAAAGATGTTGCTAAGACTCAGCAGAAATGCTTAGCAGCAGGATTGCGGTCTGCAGGTGGCCAGTTGCGCACCCAAGATTTAGAGAACTGGATTATAGTCGAAAAAATGCAAAATATTTAAAAACAAATTAAAAAGTGCAAGAACAGCATTAGTTACATTTGGTGGGTTTGTAAAACACGTCTGAATACCCACCAAGTGTGACTGTGGCCTAAAAATTAGGCCGGTGTTTCACACGTACATGCTTGCATCAGACGGGTTTCAGCAGTGAGTTCTTGTTACCCGTCAGTGAAATCTCACGTAGGAGTCACACATTGATGTTGTACCACGCATTTGCCTTTAAATTTCTTCTGAGGCAAAATCGTTGTGTGCATATGATGATCGTCTTTCACTTTGATGTGAGGCAATTATACTGTCAGCAAGCAACATTTTAGAAAATTCTGCCATGTGTATTCTCGCTCAACACATGACTGCATGTTTCACACGTACGCGAAGCACAATTAGCAATCCCTTCCGCAAACCACGCAGGTATTTGTGAGGGCTTTATTGCAGTTTTAGTGACCTTTAAATTTATGAGTGAGTTATATATAACACGCCAAGTGTAACTAACATTGAGCGGGTTTAACAATGAAAATGAAGTTAACATCAAAGAACACAATAACATTGCGTCAGGATAATTGATAAAACCACAAATGCATGATATAAAATTGATATATATATATATATATATATATATATCCTTTGTTTATAAAAACAAATTGCATTTATATAACAAATTGCTAGCAAAATTTGTAACCTAGCAAATAGCTCACTTAAAATACAATCTGTTTAAAAAAAAATTAATACACATAACTAATCGACATTACATCATGTTTTTGTTATAATTTGATTGCCCATGAATTTTTCTAAAGCATGTTTTATATCAGTGTAATGTTTAATTGCTGTCTTTTGAAAATATATTTTCGCTCAAAATAGGTTCATTATTTTGTTTTTCAATTTGAGACTAGAATTCGTAAAGATTTGCTCGCTTAGACCACTGTCCAACTCAGTAACAAATGACAATATTGAACAGTTTCTTCAACAGTAATAGTCTGTTTTTTTATTTTAGATTAATTTTTAAACTTTGTTGCACCGACGAGGGCAAAACTCCAAAATATAGGGACACCGGAGCCTCTATAAACAATCTGTTTAAGCCAAAAAACTCTACTGTTTAAGTCAAATTATATCAGATTAGATCTCATGTATTTAAAGTTGAAGATCTATACATTACCAAAATATATTAATTTTACCTAATGTCAAAATCGAAGCATAAATTTCAGATGTATCGCAATTTGCAATAAAATACACTCGTATTATTTCGATGCTTAACCAATGCCCTGGGCTAATGACGCATTTATCTTTCAACCATTCAAATAATATATACTTTCGAACGGTTGAATTACTATTCAGCGTTAGAATTGTTGAAAACAAAAAAATATTATTTTTAGTATAAAAAACACAAAAAAAATTATCTAATTAAGTTTACTTAAAATTATGTCAGTGTATGCGAATTTCTAGAGTAAGCTACTATGATAGTTTTACAATCAAAAAATCGTATACTCAGGTTTTTCTGTTAAAAATAGATTTGTTTACAATTCTGGCGAGCAGTGAGCACACAAAATACATATTTTGCAAGCAATTATTGAAAAAAAAATCCAATTTTTGTTTTATTGATGACAAACAAGCGGGTTTTGTATTGAGCATATGAATCTGCCAGTCTAAGCACGTAAAAACGATGCATCAGCTGTTTACGTTGTTTTGGCAATTAAATTGAAAAGATGCATCTGATAAGTCTAACGTAGCCTTAAATGGAATATCGAAAACATTGATAAACATTGACAGAATTGATAAACTTGTTTGAGCTCAGAGTTTGAAGATGGCCTGCCAAATATTTCCGGCCTATTTCCATTTATTCAAATAACTTTACCATAATATAGAACAAATGTGTAAAGTAAACATAACAAAGATCTTTAACAGGTTGTTTAATCAAAACACAATGTGAATATTCACACTTACTGAACAAAGAAACCAAAAATACGATTAACATCATTCTAAACTATTAACTTTATCAGGTTTATTCTTACAGTATATATTTTCCACAAATTCCTGGCCTACAAATTTATCTTATCTGACAGACGATATTTGGCCGGATTTCATTCCGCTTGAACCATTTCAATGTTTTGCTTATCTCGTAAAATATTGATCTAAATATTCAAAGCGTACAAAATTTATTCTGGAAAAGGTTTACATTGCTGATGTATTGAAAATTTGGCTTTTTCTGTTCCTATAAACGTATATAGTACCTATAAGTTTTCCCCTATGTTTGTTTTATGAGATTTAGTAATATAACAAAAATGATTTAAATTAACTTACTCCATTCAATGTACAAATTACTTTGTTGTAAGTTTTCATTGTCATATTAGGCAAATAAATTGTAATTTACAGCACACTTGCATTCTAGGAGCAAGTTGAAATCTGCACATGTAATTAGTTGATTGGTTACAAATAGATCGCACTTTTTGGCAGAATTAAAGATTTCTACCTGCGCTCTAATTAGGCTTCGTTCCAAGACTAATTTCATTAGTACAAGATTTGATCTAAAGCAGAATGGCCGTAAATAATGGCTTCGTAAACGATGAGGGCATTCGTATGGACAGTAAAGCTAAGACTGAAGCAAACATACATGGAAAAGTAGATAGCTATAGAAAAACTTATGCTATAAGCTCACGCAATGTCCTCGTTATCGTCGTGATATTGCTCATCTTCGTTGCTTTCTCGAGTTTTACTACAAATCTTGTAGTTTTTTCCGGTGTTAGCCGCATAGAAAATACACTTCTTCATGTAGAAATGATGGACATGAAAGAAAGGGGTAAGTAGAATTACTAATTTTTGATTCCGTATTATATATATATATATATATATATATATAGTCTCGACGGAAAGTATTTGAACGATATGAAAAAATGTATTCCACAATATGTTTATATATTTAATAAGTTTTATTAATATCAATTACAATGAAAATGTAAAAAAAACAATGTTTAATTTATAAAATAATATTAGTATTTGGTCATTTATCCTAGAACTTTTTCACTAAGTCCAGCTGTTTGGGTATCTATGCCATCAAATTAGAGCAATACTCAGATGTAATTTTGAGGTGCCCGTTGCGCCTTATATAATCTTTTAATTGCTCGATTGAAGTAAGATTTTCCAGACCAACAGAATTCTTCAAATAGTTTATATGCTTTCAATCGGATTTAAATCCGGAGAGTTGCTTGGCCACTGAACCACATCGATTTGCTCCTGGTTGAAATATTCTGTCACAATTTTCGCTTTGTGACAGGGTGCAAAATCATGGAGAAAATATTGAGTTCTATGAACAGACATATACAGCTTAAGCTTTTCTTTGAGCATTCCCAAGTAGATTTTTGCATTCATCATTGTAGAAAATATAGACCACCGGTGCTTTTTGCTGAAAAGCAACCCCAGACCATTCTTTTTGGTGGGTGCTTCATAGTCGCAATTGTGTAACGAGGGTCATATCTAACACCTTCTGAAACTGTTCACCCGAGCTTTCGTCTGACAACATTACATTTTGCCACTGCTCTGGTATCCAGTCACCATATTTAGTTGCGAATTTTTGACGTTTTTGGTGCATTTTCAATGTCAAGAGGGGCTTTTTCGCTGGTCGACGAGCACATAATCCACATTCCTTGGTAAGAATGTCTTTAATTTGAGTAACACGAAGGTGAATTCCATGCTCTACCAATTCTCATTTAATGCAAGTAGCAGGCATGTTTGGATTTTTGCCACATATTCGCTTAATAATGAGTTTAACATGAAGGGTTGAGTTTGGTGAACGACTGCCTTTTCTGGTAAAACTATTCAATAGTCCTAGATTCGTTTTAGTGTGTAAAATACTGATAGCTTGGCTAGACCGACATGTGTTGCAATTGAAGTATAAGAAAATCCTTCCTCAGCAAGAATAGCTGTTTCGTTGGAAATTTCAGGTGATAAATTTGTCCTAGAATGTCCAATTTTGCTGATAAAGTAATTAAAACGGTTAAAATTCTAGGAATTGCCATACACATGTTTTTCACATAATTCGAAGTATTTTATGTAAAGAACCTATTTGCTTCGCCGATTAGGCTAAATGAACATTGTTAAGATGTAGAAAAATACTGAAATACGAAGTATGGTTGTATAATTTAAAAAATCAATACATAGAGCTAAATATATATATATATATATATATATATATATACATGTATATATGCAATGGATTAAAATTGCATCAAAATGATGTATTGGTAACACCCTATTAAGAATAAAACATAAAATCTTACCCAAAAATGTAACCGCACTTTTGAAATTTTGTACCCAATGGCATTGCTGATCTATTTTGAAAGAAATTTCATATAAACCTCCCGAGACAGAATGTATCATATTTGATATATTATTATATCATGCCCTGTTCCATCTCAATTAATAAAATTCATTTTTTAATTAGATATTTAACTATAAGTATAAGTATAAGTAGAAATAAAATGTGCGTCTAAAGGGCCTCCTAACCCTACCAGACCCGGATCTTTACCCATGTTTTATCTTAGGTTTTTTAAAAAAAAATCCATAATCTCTGTTATCGTGTTGATAACGTCATAACATTCGGGAAATTTTGTAAGAATTGTATGCTTAACAAATTGAAGCTAAAAATGTTTGGACTTGAAAATTTTATTGTTAGGACAATATGATATAAATATCTAATAAATGAGACAGAAAATTCACCTGGAAGGATTATTTCAGGCAGAATGCAAACACAGTCCAAATAAAAAAAGTCAAAATATCTTGGCGATGAAATTGCTTAATGGTTTCTGATCCAATATACAATTTGAATAGAATTATGTATTTTAGCTGATATATTTTTTCCTAATTAAATTCTTTGCATTATCCTTAACTGAAATGCTTTATATACAGTATGATACAATGAAAAAATTCGAGAAATTAAAAATTTTAGTTTTTATTATTGATTCATATTAAGTAAATATGTAACAAAATGTAACTTCGAAAAGTAGTCGTCTGTTTCTGGACACAGGAGGTTAATACAGTATGTTAACATTTAACATATAATTCAGTAAGAATTCCATATATGTTATAATTGATGACATTCAGACAATAGAGCTCTAATAAATCGGAGTGGAGGAATTTCGGAATCATATTCTTTCCTTAATGAATGCATGCAAGTTTCAGAACTTTGTATTGATTTTAGCCCTAAGTAACGCAAGAATTTTTTAAAGTTTGTGATGATTTCTAAAAAAAATATTTAAGCGCTTATAACTCACTAAGCCCTGTCCCAATTAATAATTAAAGTTTTATATCGATAATTGTGGTTTTATTATAGCGTAAATACCATGGTTTTGGCTCGAATTAGATAGTTTAGGATCTTGTGCATATTATAAAAAAAATGAAGATCAAAACTTGAAATTATACTCGCGTATATATCATACTACCTCCTTTTCCTAAAAAACCGGTTTACTTATTAACTGGTACAGAGTTTAGTAAACAAACTTATCTGAAAACTGAAAGCATCAGGCGGTAGGAAATTTTCTCTTCTTTCATTTTCAGCTTTTGTTCGCGTTTGCCTTTGCATTCCCGCAAGCTAGAACGGAACAAAGTCCTTTAGATTTCTTGTTGTTGGCATGGGCTTTAGGCAAACATACTATCTAAACTTTAATGATGGAAGGAATTTAAATGTTACCTTAAAATCGGATGAAAAAAATTATATTTGATGTACTTCACGCACAGAATTAATTTTTACCACATTTACGTAGATTATTATTATTATCACAGTTAAAAATACACATCTTAATGGGAACAAGTTCCCTTCTAAGATGGAAATAAATAAACAAATCATAGTCACTTGTAGAAATAACCTTGAAACAAGTAAGTTTTTAAGTGCTTCTTGAAATCGTTGTATGAAGTCAATTGTTGCAAATTAATAGGAAGGCTATAGAATAATCTCGGACTCACAATCATTACAAGAAATTGTAGCACAAATTGTTGTAGCCCTCTAACAGCAAAACAGAATGACGTATTCAATTACGTGTTAATAAAATGTACTTGAAATGGATATTGTTTTCTTTCTTAAATGCATTTTTGGGCCTCCAGCATTTAAAAATCAAC
>CABFPE010000115.1:553134-563169 GCA_900660155.1 Hofstenia miamia | reverse complement strand
CTTGGAAAGAAAGAAAGGAAGCGGCCGACCTCTCCAAATTTCTGGCAATGAGAAAAAACGCTTATGTCAAATTGCGCTTAAATGTCCGTCGGCATCAACTCAAAATGTCTGTGATCGTTATAACGAGTTAGCTGGGACATCCGTCAGTAAATCCACAGTTTTCCGAGCTCTGAAATCGTCCGGCGTGCAGAAAAAGACTGCAAAAATCATCCCGAATATCACACCGGACCAGGAGCAAAAAAGAATCGAATTTTGCAGAACATGGAAGAACTTCAATTTCGGAGAAACCTGGCTTTCTGACGAGTGCGTGTTCCAACTTCATCGGAATAAAATCAAGCTTTGGAGTTCTTATCGAAAAACGCCGCGAAAAGGTTTCCCGAAGTTTTCACCCAAAATTATGGTCTGGGGAGCAATATCGAGTAAAGGTTTTTACATGAAAATTATCGAAAGAGGTACAATTGATAGTTCCAAGTACTGTGAAATTGTTGGAGACTTTATTCCTTACGCCACTGCATTATTTCCCGATGGCTGGATACTAGAGCAGGACGGCGCCACACCCCATACTTCCCGACAAACTAAAGATTTTTTTGCCGAAAATTCGGTACAATTTTTGCAGTGGCCACCCAATTCGCCAGACATTAATCCAGTGGAAAATGTGTGGACGATGCTTAAATCCTTTGTTGAGAAGAAAAATCCGAAAACAAAAGACGAACTCATTCAGTATGTTCAAGAATCTCAACATGTAATTTTGCCAGCGGTAAGAAAAAATTTGATGGGTTCTATCCCGACGCGTTTGGGCCAGTGTCTTGAAAACGAAGGAAAATTTGTGGAGAAATGGACTGGGACTGAATAGGCAAGACAAAGACGCAACAGACTCATATTTTCTTATATTGTTTTGTTTGCTCAATGCTTAGAAAAATCTATTATTTCAGCGGCCACTTTTTTTGAACCAAGGTACACAATTGTAAGTTCACTAACAAAATTTTTATCACCTTTCCTTTCTGTTAAGACACTGCCTTATGATTTCTACTTTATTATTGATATAATTCATATCTAAGGAAAATATGTATTATTTTGACGTTTTATCGTGGATAGTACTATCATAATATAAGATTCTCGGCTAAATACAAAATTGGATTTTATTGATTAACCAATGCAACGATGAACGAAAGTTATATAAATTATAGAATTTTTTGAGCGTATCATCTGGGTTACTTGCAGTTCTGCACTATGTTATTAGCACTTGGAATAAGAATCGCCATTTTTGTCGGGATGAATTTTATTAAAATTTGGCCAATTATTTTCAATTCAAATTTGCTTAATAAAATAATCACATATATTTTTAATTATATTTTTTAACAAATCGTCTTTTTATTGAACGAAACTGGTGTTGTAACAAATTATTTCACTTTAGAGAATTACACACTTCAAAAAAAACTATAGAAAAAATTTACATAATTGGATTTTTGAATTATGAATTTTTAAAATTCATTAAAATACATTCATATTTATACTGGAAATTTTTGCAAAAAAAATTGATTTAGTCGATATAAAAAATTAGTTTGTTTGAATTTCAGCAGCTTAAAAATCAAACGTATTTAAATGTAATAAAAATAATTAAATTTTCTACGGAATATGTTTGCTGTAGGAATATATTTGGCGTAAATTGATATTTATTTTGCGAACGCAAATCATGTACGTTCCCTTATATATTAATTTTCGTTATACACATATAAGTTTTTAATATTAATGCATACAAGTATTACCCAAAATGTAAGGAATGTGTAATATAATACTCTGTTGTGTGACGCAACAAGCATTGCTGTTGTTTTGTTTTAGTTACGTTGTGAAAAATCTCACAACGGCAAGCCTGATGATATACAGTGTAACTTTAGCAACCCTTTATCGTTTGCACATACATCGTCATTTCATGACAATCTGTACACTGAGTTCTGGATTATTTTCTGCAAACACTGTACTGCCGCGTAAATGAAAAATTTTCTTTTTTCTAGACATTGCGTTCGCCCTGATCGAATATTAAATAACTTCAAATATTGACGATTTCATTTCGAATTTAAATGTACTATTGCATGTATATCGGCACAAGGTACAGACTACAGAACAAGAAAGAAAGGAAGGATTCTTAAAAATTATTTCATTCTTTTTTATATACATTTTTTATACCAGTAACAAACTGACTGTGGCATTGACTATTTAATGGTTTAAAAAGCCTACACTAACTTTATGAATACGGGTATGAAATAGTATTTTGAGTGCTGGTATTAAATTGTACGTTTAGAACAAGCGTTTTGGTTCCAAAACTATGCAGTCTGCAGTGGCAATCAACAATCCCCCATTTCAATAATTACTGAATTTACAGAAGCAAGAAATACATCATCAATTTCTGTGTATGAACCCGAAGTGGTTTCTGTAACAGTAAAAAATAATGGGCATACATGTGAGTCTCGAGTTAAAATATATATGTTATGAAAAAACTAAGTGCTGCAGAAACAATGAAATTGTCTGTTCTGCTAAATTTTGTACTTGTGCATCAATCAAAATATATTATTTTGTTTGAAAATATCAGTTAAGCGTTTTTAAGAAAGCAATATTATGTATATCTATGTCACTAAATTTGTGTTTGCTCTACAACAAGCTTTTCATGAGATATGGCACATCCTGTGGGAAATGGGAATACTATGTTGTTTATTGAACTTACATTCAATTAAGTATAATCACAGTAAGTGTATAAGTGAGCTATGCGTCAACCCAATGAGCTTTGAAAAATAGCAAGGGACAGAAAAAATTTCATTTGATTGAAAATGGTTATAGATAAACTTGCAAATGCTCGCCGAATTATATGTATATTATTTTCAGATATGGTAATCCCTCATCCTGCACCTTCATTTTCTTCTGGTACCCTTGGCTCAAAGAATTACACTCTTGCTCAGATGCACTTTCACTGGAAATCAGAACATTGGGTTGACCGAAAACAGTACATCTTGGAGCTTCACTTAGTTACGTATTCGTCTTCGTATCCGGATTTGACATCGGCGCTGGGGAACAAAGCAGCCGCTGTATTTGGATTATTATTTGAAGTAAAAAATTCTTGGATATACATTTTCTAGTGTTTTTATTATTTTAGGAGTGTACAGCATGTGAAAATAGGGCATATGACAAGATGTTTTCTGTCATTGATAAAGTCATTGAAGCAGGTAAGAAATATTGTTTCCTAATAAAGCAATTTTAATATTAATGTTACGATTGATATCAGAACAACATTGAGTCATTATTCTGTAATATTTAAAGATTTGTTAATTGGTTTCCGAGAATTTACAAGTCAGCTCAAATACCAAAGGGCTGTCGAAGATTTCATTCATAAAATGAAGCCGCTAAGAATGAGGAAACGACGATTTGGAGTTAACGAGTTGAAGACTTTAGTTGAACACAATTTAAGAATTAAGATTAATAAAATTTCATTAGTCTAGCATTCAATAGAAAAAGAAATACAAATTACGTTATATATATATATATATATATATATATATATACAGTAGAATTTATCAAGATCAATTGTAAATTATAGAATTTTTTATATTTCACACGAAATGATTTTAGGAGAAGAAATCAAGCTCACAGGTGATGAATTAAAATCCTTTTGGACAACAGGGTTTTATGAGAATATGATAGATAGTTATGCTAAGGAATGGTATCATTACAATGGCTCCTTAACAACTCCACCTTGTACAGAAGGAATTGATTGGAATGTTTTCCGAGGAAGAACAAAAGTGCCAGCCACTTATGTAAGTGTCAGTTTTTTAATTAAAAACGTGAGTTGATTGGTCAAATTTTTGTGACTCATTTCATTTTATATACAATGACGGCCCTTAAAAAATATGTTAATAAATGGAATGTATTCTAATTACATATTGTATTTTAGATAAAAAGATTGCAAACTCTCAAAGAAAAAAATGGTGCATTAATGATCTGGGATTACCGCATGCCTCAGCTTCTTCAATATAGAACAGTTGAACTGATGAAATCCAATAAGTAAATTGATACCAAGTTTTAGTGTTGTAAACTTCCTGAATGTAAATTTTCATGATTATCTTAAAATAAATTGCATGTTCTACAATTTTGTTACAATAAAAGATTGTACGGCATACTTTGTATTAGGCTATAAAGCTAATATAAAATAATTTCCTGAATTGTGATTAAAATAGTTACGTGATAAATATACATAGATTTAAGTCCACTTAGCATGTGTTCAAGCTAAGAAAATTAATTCGTAGATTTATGTGATACTAATTATAATGGTTTTATGCAAAAAAGAATTTTGCTTAAGTACATCTATATTTATAACCATGTTTAAATAATTTTATCAATCCTTGTATATACTGACGTGTTTGTAAACTTGTATTCCTTCACTGAATTGAAGATGCATAGCTGGATTAAAGAAACATTTTGACGAGAATGAGTTGTTGGGTCATATTTTTAGAAAGGGTTAAAAGACTGTTTTTTGGTGAGTTTTGAAAAACAAATCAATTTATAACAAATTGAAGTTATAAAATGAGTCTATGTTTACATTAAGACATATTATGACTGCAAACAAATTATTTGATATAGTTTACACGCAAACCTATTTTATAAGCATTTTAACACATAATGGGAGGGAAACAGACATCAATGTAAATGGCGTTTTGAAACGGTTTCGGTCATGTTGGTCTTGGTCACATTTTGAAATTTTCTGTATGTTTGAATAGGTTCAGAAGGATATAACACACTTGTAGCAGTGAACTGCATGCATTTGATAAACTGAAAGAACCTAAACAAAATATAACTACCATAGGTTGAAATTATTGTATGGTGCAAAAAATAAGTGTACATGTACATTAGGGGTAGCACATCTTTGCTATCCTATATTTACATAGTATCACAGCACAAATTTTAACTTCTATAAAAGAGATATATAATAAAACAAAAGAAGGAGGTGTAATGTTCCTAATTGATAAAAAACTAAAATCTAAACTTCAGAAAAAACATTTCAACCAATAACACATATGAAAGTCTTTGGGTTGACATCCAAGACCCGCTTAATTGTAATAGCAGACAGCTTCTGAATATATTATATTGTCCAAACAAAGCTCATTCGAACAAATTCTTTGCACAAATCCAAAATAAAATCATTACAGCATTAAGTCATAACACAATCTGTACTTTGTATTAAAATACAAATAATAAAATCATTACAGCATTAAGTCATAACACAAATATAATGTTAATGGACGACTGGAATTTGAACTTTTTTAATATAAATGAAAAATCTAAACTACAAAATTTCCTTTCAATTTTCAACGTTTCATTAATAAATTAATGCATTTCATCGAGAATTTCTGCAAATAGCCAAACCTTGCTAGATTATTTTATGGTATCAGAAAATGAATCTTTATATAAATACATTTTTTCTGAATTTCCCTACTCTGACCATTGCCTTATAATAACTTATTCGAATAAGCAAAAAATTAACAGCCCAACTAAATCTAGGATAAAAATAAGAGAAAACTCAGAACAAAATGTCCTAAAACTTATAATTTTTTTACTCTTCACAAACACCCATTGAAATGATTAGCAACTTTTATAAAATTCATTCATTCCCTTTAGATATTTATTACCCTGAAAGGAAAATTTTTAGTCCGGAAAAATTTGATAATGTGCCTAAAAAAGTTTTTAAGCCATGGATTGATACAAAATGCTTAGAGTTAATTGAACAAAAGAAATCTAAATAGAAGGAATACAAACATTCTGAAACTGCAAACAATTATAATGCTTATAAAAATGCACATAATTTGTGCAGTTTACACACGAAAAGCATACAACAAATATTGCCTTTCTGAATATCAAAATATCTCTTCCTAAAAAAGGTAGGTGAGACATTATAAATAGTTTATTAAATAGGAAACAAATAAAAAATGAAAAAATCGAAAAAATAAATTATAAAAGAAAGGTCATCACTAACAATAAGGTCATGATATGAGTAACATATTTGATTAAGTATTTTGCAACTTAGGCAATTTTGATGGAGTAAATACTCCCTTTAATATCAATCAAGTTCAACCTATAGCTTTGCCCTTCTCTTTCAGATTCGTGAATAAGTTTGAAATTATAAAATCTATTCAATCTTTAAAATACAAATCTAGTTTTCCTTTCATTATCCTAACTTGGTACCTAAAAATTTCTCCAAATATAATAGCTGAGCCACTTTCATACATTATAAACATGTGCATTACACATTCGACTTTTCCTGACCAATTAAAATTGGCAATATTACTGCATTACTTAAAAAAAAATTGTTTGAACTATAGTCCGATTTCTGTTACATCGCCAATTAGTAAAATTTCTGACAGACTTCTTGTCAATCAAATTAACGAACATTTATGTAAAGATAATCTTTAATCTCAAAATCAATATGGTTTTCGTAAATATATTTCACCAAATGATGCCTTGTTAACAGCTACCGAAAATTGGAGATATAGCATAAATATAGATAAGTGATCAGCAGTTGCATTCTTAGATTTATAAAGGGCTTTTGACTCTATCGATCACCCCATTTAAAATAAAAAATATTAATTCTGGGCTTCTCAGACAAAAGTGCATACNGCCCTTCTCTTTCAGATTCGTGAATAAGTTTGAAATTATCAAATCTATTCAATCTTTAAAATACAAATCTAGTTTTCCTTTCATTATCCCAACTTGGTACCTAAAAATTTCTCCAAATATAATAGCTGAGCCACTTTCATACATTATAAACATGTGCATTACACATTCGACTTTTCCTGACCAATTAAAATTGGCAATATTACTGCATTACTTAAAAAAAAATTGTTTGAACTATAGTCCGATTTCTGTTACATCGCCAATTAGTAAAATTTCTGACAGACTTCTTGTCAATCAAATTAACGAACATTTATGTAAAGATAATCTTTAATCTCAAAATCAATATGGTTTTCGTAAATATATTTCACCAAATGATGCCTTGTTAACAGCTACCGAAAATTGGAGATATAGCATAAATATAGATAAGTGATCAGCAGTTGCATTCTTAGATTTATAAAGGGCTTTTGACTCTATCGATCACCCCATTTAAAATAAAAAATATTAATTCTGGGCTTCTCAGACAAAAGTGCATACTAAATAAGCAGTTATCTCCATAATCGTAAACAAAGAGTTAAACTTAATGGAATTCTCTCTGACTGGATTTTTATTAAAAATGGTGTTCAACAAGGAACAATTTTGGGACCGTTACTATTCAAAATGTATTTAAATGATGTGAACAATCATACCACATGTAATGTTATACAATATGTTGATGAAATTGCTATAAAAGTTCTCGAAGAAAATTCCACTCTTCTTGCACGATATTTTACTTCCCTAAAACTAAGAATAAACCCATCTAAAATTCAATTTTGCTTAATTAGACTTAATTCAAACAATAATTCCACAAATAGTTCACAATTTAAATTTAATGACAATTACATAGAACAAGTTAATTCTTATAAATATTTAGGTATCATTTTTTATTCTCAACTTAATTTTACAAAACAAATAACTAGAAGTATTATTAAGAAAATAGCTATTGCAATAAAGGCTTGTAGCAATGTATCACAACAGCTTCCAACCACAGCAAAAATTCAACTAATTCACACATTAATAGTAAGCCAATTTAATCATGGAAACATACTGTATACCGACAAAAATCAACAACTTTTGAATAATCATATATATATATATATATATATATATATATATTAGGAGTATTTTTCATTGCTAAATTTTAGTTTTAGTGAAAAATTAATTTTGTATCTAGATTAAATAAAGAAGCACATATTCACCACAAATCGTGCACTTTGAAGGCAATTAAGATGTCATTCATCTGAAATTTTAGGCTGATAAAGTAATGCAAGAAACATTCATCTCAATTAATTACACAGAGAGGCGATACATAAAATCAATAAATATGATGGAACTAATTACAAAACTCTTTATGTTACCGTAAATCATGCATAAGGAAAAAGATGTTCAATTGTGTGAATTATTCGTTTTTTCCCCAATGTGTTGCAAAGACATTACTTACCAAGGTTAAATTATGATTGATTGTAGTTTTGTACACCTGTTATTTCAAATACATGTTTTGAATAGTCTCTGCTATGTAAACTAGGAAGCATCTTCTATTTATAGTAAGACAATGTTCTTAACACCAAATATTTCCAAACTATCAAAGTATTACAGTGTTAGTATGTATCGTATTAATAATACACTGTATTTTAAACATCATACTAAATTGCTCAATGATTTTGGCATACATATTACTAAATTAAATAATGCTTTAATATTGTAAATTTGCATAGTTGTGTATATATAACCGAAATACAGAAATTAAGAAATTAACAAAAACTTCTAATTTCACAATGCATTATTTATAAAAATACATTAACAACTTTAAAATATTTAATAATATTGTTCCATTCCACAAATCCAACTTTCTATTCTCTAAAATATTGCTTAGACATAATCATAGAACCCTAAAAATTAGGCCTCTTCCATATAACAAGAAAATAATGAAAAATATTCATTTCTCAACACATCAATAAATAAATGGAATAATTTACCTATTTACTTAGATCTATAAAACAAATAATAAATTAAGAGTATTCAAAAACGAAATAAAAAAATACTTCTGTAGTTATACAAAGAAAAGGCTTGAATACAAATGGCGAAGTTTTAAATCTTATAATAGTGATTATTCAATAGACCGCATCTACCCTAGACTCGCCATAGCCCACGCTAGTAATTGTAATTATTTTTGTATGTTTTATTCTTTATTTCTATCGTTTGACGCTATTTAGAATTGTAAACAGTATTTTATAATGTAAAAAGCAACTCTAAATATAGATATTTCATTTCATATATCACCTTTTTCGTTATTATGCAAAAAAGTTCCCCACCAAGCACAAAATAGAAATTGTTATAAAAAGTATTATAGTAAATAAATAATCTTGATTTTCAAGGTTGCATAGAATAGCATAAGGTGCATTTCATAGAATAAAACTTAAAATATTCTACAATATCATTTAAATGGGAAAAAACATTTATTCTCTATTTGACAAAATAAATTGCAGATTTCTATTTTTAGAAGTAATAGCAATTAATTCCTGTACAATTTTGATTCCACACTCAGAACATATATTGATTCTCTAAGTTATAATTTTCAAATCCGGATTTACCCAGTGATTTTTAAATGAGTTATAAGGTTTTTTATATCTTTGGTTCATTATAGATTTTTCCAGCTCATTATGCACATTTGAATCATAATACTGGCCTGAGAACCATACATGCAACCATTTTCCTGTAATGAAATCAAAAATTGGATCTAGAACTAAACGTGAATTTCTATTCAGAAAGTATGACAACAGAGCATAAATAGTTCTCGAAATCCATCTAGCTGCATGTAGGTGTGGCAAAGACTGAAAACTTATTTTTGGAAATGATTTGCATTTCTTGTATCTATGGGCATAGCAAGGTTCATACAAAAACTGCATGTCATTCCGCCACGTAATTTTCTGTGGTAACACTAATTCACATTCTCCTACAAATGATTTTTCGTTGATAAAAAAGTCATGGCTGTCTGGAGATGTTTGCGTACCAAATTTATCATCCATCATGTGCCTGAATACTAGGACAAGGACGTTGTGTTGAAACCCAATGGGTGCGTTCACGATCGAAAACCGGCACAACTGAATATGAACAGTTGGCTTTCAGTTGTCAACGTATTCGCGGTAGCATTCCGTTGTTTACCAACCTATTCGCGCATTGCATCGGTATTGCACTCAGCGTCAACTGGAGCATTCGCGCAATCCACCGGTTTGCAAAATCAGTGTGCACGAAATGCCAACTGATTCGCATTATAGTTGGGTTTGACTGAAATAATAAATTAAATTTTATAAAAAGTCAAAAATGGAAGAATTATTTAATATATGT
>CABFPE010000115.1:491569-520916 GCA_900660155.1 Hofstenia miamia | reverse complement strand
CTCTGAGTAACCCTATCAGGCCTACAACAACTCATGGACCACACTTTACCCAGTCTATTTTACCTACAGAAGCATTGAGAAGTGATTCAGCAAATCTTTTCAATCAGCACTCAGTGTTGCCCAAATTCACTGGGAAGATAGACAAAATTTCACAGTCATTCAAAGAGTGGCTCTTTCTTTTCAAGCTTACAATGAAGCAATATAAAACTACTCAAGACGCCACTGCCGCACAATTCCCCATGTGCCTTCAAGGCCTCTAGTACAATCAGTACATGATGCTGGATAGGGAAGTTAAAACAAACTATCAATTTACTTGTTGGTCACTTTGAGGACCACTACAAAGTGCCTCACATAAAACAGCAGTACAAGACACTTTTGTGTGATCTCTCCTTTAAAAAGGGAGATGATGTCAGAACCTATATCACTCAGGTCAATAGACTCTTTGGTCTCAGCAAGTTAACTCCAGAGTACTCGCAACATGATCTCTTTTTGTATATCTGTTTGGGATTCCCTTCTAACATTAGGAGCTGCCTCAAACTGAAATGTAATATAGAAGATGATTTGAATTCTATCATTAAGAAGGTGATCAGCATTGTCTATATGCTACAGAACACAATGTACATCAAGAAAGATGCTGGTGACCTAAATACAGGTCAAACTGCCTCCAAGACAGTGACCTCTTTGAGTTCTGCTACTGTGCAGAAGAAAACAGATAATGAACAACAATCAGCTCACATTCATACTCAGAGTGGGGCAGTTATCCGTCAAATTGCAAATGGAGATGGCATTATCATTGATGAGACGTCAGCTGAAGTGTGTACTCCCAGCACCCTGGGCAAGTCTGTCAGTCATTTAAATTAGATGGAGCACCACATCCCAAAAACCGTGCACATGATGTTTTGGTGATAACCTCGTTACTGTGTACTAACTTCATCCCCATGGATGTGAATGGATTGTTAATTAATGCTACTATCAATACAGGAGCCTCTGTCTCCATAATAAGCAACACCTGTTGCAACAAGCTTTGCTTACATAGAGAAGATTTGTTACCTTCCACCGCCCGTTGGTTGGATGCTTCAGGGAACACTATTTTGCTGAAGGGTCAGATAAACAACCTCAAGTTGTGTATCCACCAAGAATGCTTCCAAGTGGACCTTATTGTAGTTGATACCTGCAATCAGCCCTTGCCATATGATGTCATTCTGGGAAATGATTTCCTTGAGAAGATCGCTTTTGTGATTGGTTATGGATCTAACACACTCTCAATCCGTGAAAGCAAGCCTCAGGAAGAGCTTACCACCACTTGTAACCAAGAAATTCTATTAATGCTAACTGACAACATTTTTGTGGAACCATGGCACTGGTGATGAGTTGCTGTACAAGCTCTTCTTACAAGAGGGACATCATGATTTCAGTACAAAGGGGAAAATGGCTCCATGGTCTACATCTTTCTCCAGACCTTTGTCATGTCTCCTGTGGCAAGACTTATGTTACTGTGCTTAATAGTTCTGTATGCCAGAATGGATCCACCAAGCTATCTATCATCACAACTCTGATCTGACTCAAACTTAAAGCAGCCACCTGCTTACCTGTTCTCACCATAATTCATGATCTGAGTGAACCCAGCAATCCAGTCCAGATCCCAGTCCTATATGAGAAAACTCATGGGCACCTGAGTCCACAAGAATGTGATGCGCTATCTGCTCTTTTGTGGGAGCACCAAGATGTATTTAATTATGGATCTATTAGTGTTGGAAAGGCTGTTGGGGAACAATATGCTATCAAAACCAAGAGTGATCACCCCATTTGGTTGCCAGTTTCAAGGGTACCTGAGAATTTACAAGCAGAGTACAAACAGATCCACTGTGATCTCATTGAGAGTGGGATCATTCAGAACAGCCACAGTCCATATGTGGCACCTATGGTATTTATATGCCAAGGTGAGAAGTACCACCTCTGCATTGACTTTCAATGTCTAAATAATATCACCATCAAGGATGCATATCTGCTACCTCACATTGAGGATCTTCTATATGATGCCAGCAAGTACAGTTTGTTCTCATGCTTAGATCTCTGTAAAGAATATTGGCACATACCTATGAAGCCTGCCAACATCCTGAAAACTGCTTTTATTATGCTGTACAGACTTTTCAAGTGGAAATACATGGCCTTTGGGCTTTGTAAAGCCCTGGTTACTTTTCAGCATTATGTCAGGCATGTAATATGGAATGGGGCCAATGTTCTCAAACCTGGGATCACAGCATATATGGATGATATTCTTGTTGCTGGACACACATTCTCTGATCATCTATATAAGTTGGGTCACACTTTTAAGATCTTGTACAACTCTGGTCTCTGGGTCAATGGAAATAAGTGTTCACTCATTTCACCACAAGTTACCTTCTTGGGTAGGGTGATCAAACCTGGAAAGACCTCAAATAAAAATGATGCAAAGGACCATCTTGATTGCATTGAGACTCCACGCTCTCACAAGGACGTCCAATGCTTGATGGGCTTTCTAAATTACTATGGCTCATTTATTCCCAAACTAGCCAATCAAATGAAACACATATCTAATTTGCTCCACAAGAATACCAAGTTCTGTTGGACCTGGGCTGAACAGGAAGAGCAAGAACTAAGACGGATCCCAGGTTTGAATATGCCTGACTACATCAAGGAATTTATCGTCAACTGTGATGTGAGCTCTGTTGCCATCAGTGGTGTTCTAAGTCAGATGATCAACAGTCAGGAAAGCCAAGTGCAGTATATTAGCTGGAAGCTAAATTACAGAGCAACAAAATCTGAGATGCTAGTGCTTGTTAAGAGTCTGAAGAAGTTTTGATTCTTCATATTAGGTCGTCAATTTGTTGTTCACAGCAATAACTCTGCACTAGCATGGCTCAAGAAATTCTCTGGCAACAAGTAGTACATCATAGCCTGATGGTTAGAATATCTAAATGACTTCACCTTTACAATCACCCACCATCTGGGGAGATTACATCTCAATGCAGATTACATTACCACTCTGCCAATTTATGAGAGAGACCTGAGAAAGCCACCTGGTGAAAAGACTCCTTTCAGGTTTATCCCAGCATGTGATTACGAGCTCCTTCCTGACATTAATGCCTATTGGAACAGGAAAGCAATCCTCCTCATTATGGTGAAGGAGGAGATTCTAGAGAAAGAAATTGCTACCCATCAGCTACATGATAAAGTTTTATCTTAAATCATCTACAAAGTAAAGAACCCTGATCATGCTATAAGTGACAATGCCAAAAGGTATTTTCAATGTTATCACTGGAAAGTCACTGAGGCTGGACTTCTTTACATGCATAGCCAAAACAATCATCTGGCAATTCCAGAATACTTCAAGAGGGATCTTGTCAGGAAGATTCACAAACATGGTCACCTCAGAATTATCCAGACTGAGCAAACTTTTAATGCTCAATACATTACAATAGGTATAAGAGCTAAAGTTCAAGATGTCATAGATAAGTTTGAAGCATGCCTGCTTCTGGGAGCCAGACACTTTCCAGAACAGAGAGCCAAGCACAATAGTCAGGTTGCTGAAAGAACCAACAAAGTAGTCCATATGGACTTAGAGAAATTGTTGAGAGACAAAGAGGGATGTCAGTATCTTTTGGTCTTAATAGACCATTTTACAAAATATGCAAGACTTATTCTGATCAACAACACTACAGCCAAAGTCATTGGAGAAAAGATCATGAAAGAGTGGATTTTCAAACTCCAACCTATGGAAAGATTGGTTTTCCAACCCCATCCTCAATTTGAGAACAACCTGATGTCCATGCTTATGTAGGAACTAGAAATCATTCACAACTTTACCACCACATACCATCCACAGTCAAACAGTGNGCCTTAGTTTTTGGAGGAATATTTGATTTCACAATATAATGTGCCTTCTGGAAGGTGGAGAGTTTTGTTGCCAATAAAGGTAACTAAAGAGTAGTGTTTCTCCAAATGTTCACTAGATCAAGAAGTGGAATATTGGCTAAATCAGCTGAAAAGGGAGAGGGGAAAGAGTGTGAGCATTGACATTTTCTCAACTACACAGAACAAGACATTGCAGTACTTTTTCTTATGGTAAAGTAGAAAGACAAATCAGTTTTGTTGAATGTTCAATGTCTGCACTGGACCCCTCATTGACTATGCTATCTGAGTCATACCAGGGATAGGTAATCAAGGTTGAATGACCACTCAAACTTGCTCTACTCTTCAATGTGTGCCAGGGAGAAAAGGAGGGGTTCAATTTGTTGACATGGTAGTTAATTGTTTGCAATTGGGTCATTGCTCCCATTAAAGGATTTTAGTTTCCATGGGTATCCAACTTGTAAACTGGATATGAATGTGGAATCCCATTACAGTGTGGTTGCCACACTCTACATCTGTGGTTGTTCACTGCTGCTTGATGTTACATAGATTCATTCTTGTTTGAGCTAAACAAATATTTTAGAAGTTCACTCCAATCAATTTGAAGTGTTTTGTTAACAGTGCCTACCCTAGGGGGAGATGTGGTGTGTATTGGTTTTAAAACAACCTGTTGTTGCATAAACCAAGGTATTATAAATATACTCAATTATTGTAGAGTCACTCAGGGCCCTTATTTATTTCATTTTTCAATTTTTTTCAATTATTTTGTGAACCAGATGCTACAGGAATTCCAGGAAGTGCACCTCTCTATCTGCCAGAATACCAACCAGTCAGTTATTCACCAGAAAGGAACTTGATAAGAAATTGTATGGCAAACCACATAAGCAAGGAGATTTTGTATTCACTTATTTTCCTCATCAGGTTACTGATGCTAATCAAGTATGAAAACTTGCCACTAATTGGCAAGGAGCTTTCACTATAACAAAAGTATTAGATCACCACCAGTACTTACTAAATAATGGTATAGTAACCCATTTTCAGTGACTTAGATGAACTATTAAAGATATACATAATCCAGTCATCGCCAATAATAATGAGTTTTCCCTTGTTGATTATGGTGTAAATGAGATTGAATATTATGACAACCTCACCAAATGTGAGGAAGACGACCTTACACAGGTCGAGTATGATAGTAACCTTTTTAGTAGTAGCAACACTATAGCTACTTGTATTCTGACTAAATGAAAAGCTAGAAATCCAAGATATTTAGATCACTTAAATACCCAGGAATGGGACCTTAATCTTATCTCTTTATTTAGTAAACATGAAGAGATCAGAAAATCAACCACCAGCCAGATGCTGTGTGCAATGATGAATGAACCTGCGAGATGAGACAAATTGATCAACACCTAGATGAGTAGATGAGAGCACCTCATGAAAGTGAGAGTGCCCAGCAGAGGACTCCAGCAGCAGCATCTGCCAATTTGAGGAGAGACAACTCTCTCCTCAGGAGCAGACTTCCTGTGATTATGCTTGGAGACAACTCTTTGAGTGGGAGCAGACCTCAGATGACTATGCACAGAGACAACTCTTGGTGCAGGACTCTGAGGAGCTTAGAGTGCCTTTTGCTCAATTGACTAACATAACCCAGTCCCAAGTTGACTCTAAACCCCCTCCTAGTCCTGGTCCTTCCTCCCAGGACTCAACTAGTATTAGATCCCAAAAAGCAGAGGAATGTAAATCAAAGACATCTAAGGTTGGCAATGAGATTCTACATCCATACTTCACAGCTACTCAGAAAGCAGTTCATTTAGTTTGAGACAATTTATGAGAAGAAACCAAAAATAAGTTAAGATGGACTTTCAACACCATCAATGTTATCCCCTTCATCATTGATGCAGAGCATAGGCCCAAGATCAATGCTATTATTTGTTATGACTCCAAAATGTTAGCAGGCATGGTGTGACCATATTGGCAAAGTACTGTCCACACCATGTTTGACAAAGACTTCAACTTGTCCCACTTGTGCCAACTTTTGAACAGCAAGGAGAAAATTAAGAAATTTGAATGCGTCAACATTGACTTTGACAACCTGTTAATTGTTTACTTTTCTGTGTCAAAGATAATGGAAAAGATTGAAATTGCCTATTGACTCACTAAGGTGGAGAAGATATGTTTAATCATGTTCTTAAAGGAGGAGTACCAAGATAATATCCCAGACAAAGTCAAGAACTTAGACTTTCATATGGAAAACTTTACAGTTTTATATAGCAGCTCCTACAGGCGCTCACATAATTTTGGCCACAAAGATTATTTATACAGATCTGCTCTTGTGTAAAAAGATCCCAACTCACTGTCTTGATGTCAACACTCATCTAATCATCAATGCATGTATTCAAGCTCAGTCTCTGGAGTAGACTAGCATCAGCTTGCCTGGCCTCTCCACCATATCTGATCTCAATGTCAATTTCAACTTCTCACAGAATGCAGCCATGCTGCAGGAAATCAATGAAGTGTGGACAAACTTAAAAGCAGATCACAGTCAGGAAACAGAGCAGCCTACAATCAACATCCATAGCCTGACTTCACAGTATCACTGATCCATCAAAAGAATGTTAGCCAAGTTATGTCTATCTCATGATACACAAGACTGCCAAAACTTTTCTGAGAAGTTGTTCTCTGAGAAATTTGCACAGGCAATCCAATTGCATGGAGCTATGTGGGTTCTAGCTGATTTTCTCACTGTTAATTAATCCTCACCTTCAGCTACCTTTGGATAAGCCCACTTGAGAGAAACTCACAAAGCAGTGTCCTCACAAAGTTGCTATCAGTCCTGGAAAGTGAAAAACTGGCTGCTCCACTCCTGTTCATTACCTGCCTCTCCAAGGAAGTCTAAAAAAGCAATGGAACATTTTGAGAAGTTTTATGCTCACCTCATTGGATCCAGCAGACCCC
Organism: Hofstenia miamia; assembly: GCA_900660155.1. Lineage (NCBI taxonomy): Eukaryota > Metazoa > Xenacoelomorpha > Acoela > Hofsteniidae > Hofstenia > Hofstenia miamia. Next base: position 514,070 of record CABFPE010000115.1, on the reverse strand, counting down.
TCAGTCACCTCCTGCTGCAAATGATTGTAAACCATTTAGGAGTCGCCTTTTCTGACTTAAACATCTTTTCAGACACACTCAAGAAATATATGTGGGGAGCCACTACAGAGACTAAATTTCCTTCTCTCAGCTCAGAATATGCACCCCTGTACACCAGCTGGCTTATGCACCATGAGCACAGGTGGACAAAGCAATTCATTGAGCTTGTTGGTCATTATGACGTCATCACACACAGAGATTTTGTTTAACCTGGAACACCTTAACTACCCAGAGTGCAGATATAGCCACCTCATGAAAACACAGTGCAAGCAACTAAGGATGGCAAGATCATCCCTATCACTGTTTTGGGACAAATGATGAAGACACCAGAGCAATTCTACTGCAAAGAAGAGCTTTTATCCTCATCAGCTATTGAGGTCTCACCAGCCATGAAAGCCCTGATCAAAGCTGTCAACCTAGAGAAATTTTCTGGAGTCACAGTCTCTCCAAAGCTCACGCCAGCCTGGTCCCTTACTGATAATGCATGAATTCTAACTATCAAGCACCACCCTGAAGAATTTGCCAAGAAATCAGTAATTGTTGATAGAGTAATTGAACCTAATAATGACAACCTGGTATGCAGAGGTTTCATCCTGGGATGATGTGCTGGCCAAGGAAATGGTCAAAGAAGCCAAAAAGCTGTTGTGTGGTCCTACTGTCCAACTGTTACCAAAACCTTAACCATGCAATGGGGGGCATGTAGAGTCACTCAGGGCCTTTATTTATTTTATTTTTCAATTATNACTACAGAGACTAAATTTCCTTCTCTCAGCTCAGAATATGCACCCCTGTACACCAGCTGGCTTATGCACCATGAGCACAGGTGGACAAAGCAATTCATTGAGCTTGTTGGTCATTATGACGTCATCACACACAGAGATTTTGTTTAACCTGGAACACCTTAACTACCCAGAGTGCAGATATAGCCACCTCATGAAAACACAGTGCAAGCAACTAAGGATGGCAAGATCATCCCTATCACTGTTTTGGGACAAATGATGAAGACACCAGAGCAATTCTACTGCAAAGAAGAGCTTTTATCCTCATCAGCTATTGAGGTCTCACCAGCCATGAAAGCCCTGATCAAAGCTGTCAACCTAGAGAAATTTTCTGGAGTCACAGTCTCTCCAAAGCTCACGCCAGCCTGGTCCCTTACTGATAATGCATGAATTCTAACTATCAAGCACCACCCTGAAGAATTTGCCAAGAAATCAGTAATTGTTGATAGAGTAATTGAACCTAATAATGACAACCTGGTATGCAGAGGTTTCATCCTGGGATGATGTGCTGGCCAAGGAAATGGTCAAAGAAGCCAAAAAGCTGTTGTGTGGTCCTACTGTCCAACTGTTACCAAAACCTTAACCATGCAATGGGGGGCATGTAGAGTCACTCAGGGCCTTTATTTATTTTATTTTTCAATTATTGGCACTCTCTAATTTTTGTTAATTTGCAGTTTTCCGAACTTAGTTTTTGAATTTAGTGTAATTGTCCCCTCAATTAGAGAATATGTGTGATTGTTCATTTAATTTGTGAGGGAAACAAGTGAATTTTTGTAAAATGGTAAATATTTACCTTTTTTTCTGTATAAAATAAGGAACTAACTGTTATCAATCATCAAATAAATCTTGTTCTCACNAGATATAGCCACCTCATGAAAACACAGTGCAAGCAACTAAGGATGGCAAGATCATCCCTATCACTGTTTTGGGACAAATGATGAAGACACCAGAGCAATTCTACTGCAAAGAAGAGCTTTTATCCTCATCAGCTATTGAGGTCTCACCAGCCATGAAAGCCCTGATCAAAGCTGTCAACCTAGAGAAATTTTCTGGAGTCACAGTCTCTCCAAAGCTCACGCCAGCCTGGTCCCTTACTGATAATGCATGAATTCTAACTATCAAGCACCACCCTGAAGAATTTGCCAAGAAATCAGTAATTGTTGATAGAGTAATTGAACCTAATAATGACAACCTGGTATGCAGAGGTTTCATCCTGGGATGATGTGCTGGCCAAGGAAATGGTCAAAGAAGCCAAAAAGCTGATTGTAAGTGGTCTCTACTATCCAACAGTTACTCAGAAACCTTAACCATGCAATGGTGCATGTAGAGCACTCGCGCCTTTATTTATTTTTTTTTACTATTATTCACTCTCTAATTTTTGTTAATTTGCAGTTTTCCGAACTTAGTTTTTGAATTTAGTGTAATTGTCCCCTCAATTAGAGAATATGTGTGATTGCTTGTTTAATTTGCAAGGGAAATAAGTGAATTTTTGTAAAATGGTAAATATTTACCTTTTTTTCTGTATAAAATAAGGAACTAACTGTTATCAATCATCAAATAAATCTTGTTCTCACTGGATAACATTTGCTTTATTATTTCTTATTATACTGCTAACTTTTTTAGATCTGGTATTGATAATATGATAATAAACTTGTAAGATCCAGTGATAATGTGGGAGGAACTCCACTGTGCCTGGGGCGATAACTTGCTCCTTGACAGATGTGAGCCCATATTGTGGTTGCTTTAGGCTATGTATAGGCATAGGGAATAAAAGAACTACTAATTCTATCAATCATACATGCACATAACATCACACTATGCAAATATATTATGCTGTTGGCATATGCAAATATGTGGCAACTACGTGTTATTAATATCTTTATTACATGAGCTGAGGTAACAAACATTGAGCTAAATTTGTTTTATTGAGCTAGAAATTAAACTTGAGGCACACAATTAGCACCTTGGATGGTGAGGATGGATTCTGATGATTTGGCTTAAGCAAGATGCTGTGTAAATTGGTCACTAGCTGAAATGCCTTCTTGGGATAATTATTTGCAACCTTGTACTGCTCAAGCTGCTAGATGCACCCTGTGATTCTACATTATTTACCCCTTATGTGAGTGGTTGTGACACAAATTTATTTTAATAATGTTTTGTTTAATCATTCAACAGCACTTTTACTTTGTTGATGGTATGGTTTTGCATATTCATGAAGTATTTCAAGTTGTTGTAACAATTCTTGTGTCAATGAACTTTCAAATCATGTACTGTGATCTGTTACTAAAGTTGGTATTGGACCAAAGTTTAATATCCAGTGATGTAAAATTGCTAATGCTATAGGTTGTGCAGTTTGATTGATAATATAGATCAATTATGTGTATTTTGTGAAATTATCATTAATTACAAGGACATATTGGTAGCCATTGTCATATTTTGAAAGTTGTTCAATGTCAGTGTGCACAATTTCATTTGATGAAGATGATTGAAATTTTTGTAGTACTACATGCTGAGATGGAAAGCAAGTGGTATTGGTAATGATGCAAATTTTGCATTTATTAATGATGTCATAGACAATTGATCAAATACCAAGGCAAATGAATTGTGTACTTAATGTACATTTAGTTTGACTGATGTCTACATGTCCATGCTCATAGAATTTTTGTGTTATTTCTCATTTATAATTCTCTGGAAGAGCTATTTGGTTGTGATGTTTGTCAACAATGAGCAACAGACCATTGGTTGTAATTTTCCATTTGTATGAGGTAAAGTATTTAGATAGTGTTGCATATAATTGTAAATTTGATTGTTTAAATTTGTTTATTATTTGAATATATTGTATATCATTTTTTGATGTTTATTTATTTCCCCCATGGATATTTCCTCTTTAAGGTGGATGGGTAATATCAGGTGTTCTTGTTTATCAGTTTTGACTACTGGGAGGTTCTCATATGCTGATTTTGAAATGAATGGAAATGGTACTTTATCATATATTTGTTTTGTGTCATTGTGGTGGTACTGCAGAAGTGCTGTCATTAAGTCAGTATTGGTATGTTGTTTCCCTTTTCACTGGTCAATGGTGAAATTAAAATTGGTTACATATTTAATCCAACATGCTATTATATTTGAGTGATCACCTGAGAATTTATTAAGCCAACTGAGACAGGAATTATTGGTGTGAACAGTAAAATCTGATTGCCTAAGAAGAATGCAATGAAATTTCTTAAGACTCTCAACTAAAGCAAGCATTTTAACTTTTATAGAACTGTAATTGAGTTCATTAGGTTTAAGTTTTTTATTGAAAAATGCGTTGGAGATTTGATATCACTAATGAATTGACTTAAAGTAACACCTATAGCTACAGAGCTGGCATTACAATCAGCAATGAATTATTTTGAGAAATCTGGAATGTTTGGGCTTGGTATTTATTTAAGTTTGATTTTTAAATTATCTAGTTCAGTTGGATGTTTCCAAGACTAATCAAATACAATTTTATTTTTTAATAAATTCAACATATTGATGGTTTTATTGGAAATTTTTGGTATAAATGCTTGGTAATAATTAAAGAATCTTAAAATTCTTTGTAAATCTTTTTTGTTATTAAGAGGTGTGATTTTATCTATTGTACCTTGGGTGTCTTCTTTTATGCTGATTATATTTTGCTGTATTTGATGGCTGAAAAAGATTACTGATGTTTGTATAAGTATACATTTTAGCTATTATTTTTTAAACCAGATTGTTTTAGTAATAATAGGATTTTAGCTTTTTTGTTAATGTATTCATCAATTGTTTTTGATGTAACTAATATGTTGTCTACATATGCAGCAATGCCATACTCTATGCATTGGATTGTTATTGGTAGTTTGAAGTATTTTAGTGACATATCATTGGAATGTAGCAGGGACATTGCAAAGCCCAAAAGTCATATAGAGCCACTCAAAGAGGCTGTATGGAGTGATGAATGCTGCCTTTTCAATGTCTGATTTTTGCATTGTGATCTACCAATGTGCATTACATAAATCTAGTAGGCTAAAGAAAGAGTTTTGGCATGGTACATATAGTATTTCATCAATTTGTGGTATTTGGTAAGCATCCTTTTTTGTTATGTAATTGAGTTTTTGAAAGCTGATGCAAAGGTAGTATTTAACATTTTGTTTGATGAAAACCATAGGTGATGCATATGGACTTTGAGATGGTTAGAAATTCTGTTATTCAACAAATCTGCAATAATTTTTTAATATTCTTGTTTTAGCTGTTTTGTTACAGGACAAATGGGTTGTCATATTGGTTTATTGTGAGTTGTTTTGATGGCATGTTTTTCACTGATCACTTTACCAACATTAATGGTGTTATAATTAAATACTGATGAGTGGCTTTCTAAAATGCATAAGATTAGAGCCCTAATTGATTAAGAATAAAAAAGCCCTAACTCTTAGGTGCAAGCAGTGAACCTAAGTGCTTAATAAAAATTACCTAAACTCAGTGCATTTCTCATCTATTGCAATTTAGGTGAAAGCATAATAACAATTTAAACATTGAATGACAAGCAGTACAAAATCCCTAGCTGTACACCTAACCTAAGTTAAAAGAAAAGAAGCCAGCCAGGTAATAAGATGTCTGGGTGTCCTTTAACTATGCAGTTGGGAAGTTGGAAACACATAATTTTTAAATAAAAGATAAGTGAAAAAAAACTAAAAATGAATTTACTGAGAATAAACTGAAGAGAAATAAATGAACAATTCATGGATATTTATACAAATGAAAACCAGTAATTGTAAACAAAACAAAACTGCATGAAAATGTGAATAAATAGCTGACAGGTACAAATCAATAATCTGCTAGAGGTTTACCACACTGTTAAATTAGCAGAAATTCAAACTAAAATATATATCACCATTGTCACTATGTCAAAATTACTATTGAAATACATTTGAAAGAATAATATTGAAATTGAAATAAATGAAAAATAATGAATGCAATAGCAATGAAAGTCTTTATGGCACAATACTTTCTCAAAAGCAGATAGCCAAAGCTAAAAATAAAAATAGAAAATTGTACAAATTGATATAAAATAAATAACAATGAAAGTGATTAAGTTTTAAAGATTTTATTTTTATTGTGCACTAATGGGACACAATCTTAAATTTACAAATTATAAAGCTCTTAATGCAAATTTCCTATATTTTATCTATTGCTAATGTTGTAAATGCTACATAATGCAATGTACCTCACAATGCAATGTTTTTCACATGAACCCTATTGAAAAGTACCTTTGAGATTAGGATTAAATTTGACTAAAAAATGAATCTCCAAAACTCTCTTAAATAGATTTTTATTATAAATTACCCATGCTTAAATTGAAATCACTTTGAAAATTTATTAAATAGACAATTACCTAAAATATCAGTTTCTCTATCAATTGTTAATATCTAATTATGATTATAAGCACTTGGAATTATAGGAAAATTTGAGAAAATTTGATTGAACTCTAAATTTCATCAAAAATGCATAATTTTAAACTGAAAGTTGAAATTCATGAACTTAGACTGTACTACTTTAACTTGAATTGATAGCTCTGCTCTTTGGAATTCACATTAAAATTGTTGAGTAAAGTTTGTGTTAAGCCATGATATTTAGGATTAGAATTTAGGTATTCTTTGATGAAATGTAAAGTGTTGTCATGCTCTTTTCAAAATTATTATGGAATTCCAAATATTGCAGCTAAAAATATATTTTGTAATTCAATAATTTATCAAATTTTACATTTTCAAATCTTAAAAAAAAGGAATTGAAACATTAGAATAATTGCATAGAGCATCTTAGATGCTTCATAAAGAATGATTTCAAGTTTTCAACTTCCTAATCTTTCACTGGTTCATCATCCCTCAATATTTAGAAAAAATCCTTTTATTAGTAGCTTCATTGAATTTTTCATATTAAATGATGTGGATTCATATTAATGTGATGAGATTTTAAATAATTTTTGAATGAGGAATATAAAAGCTTAAGACAAAAATATTTTAGGCAAGTTTTTCCAAACTGCTTAGCTTAAATTTCAAATAATTAAATTTGGTGAAATTACTACATTAATATTCTAACTGAAATAAATATTAAATGCAATTAACTTTTGAGTTGGAATATGAATATTAATGCTGCATTCCTAATACAACTTTTGTTTATACTCTCAGATTTGCATGCTATTTTGCACAACATATTACAAAGAAATATATTTATAAGTGAAACCTTTTTGTTTTTTGATGTAGAAAATCCTTAGAACTTCCCATAGTGATTGCAAAGAATTTCAATAACACCTGAGACAAACTTTGTAAATGTTGTGTTGTGCTCACAGCTGAAATGTAAAGTGTGTATATTTAACAACCCTCTTGTAGAATATCTGAAGAGTTTCAAACATTGTGTTTCTATCATTAATCATTACATCCAAACCACAGGTGAAAATGTCAAAAATTTTGAAGACAATCATTGCAAATGCTCCTATGGTTAGGAGAAATGAAGCTACTGGTGACATGCAGAGGCTGAAAGCATTTGCACTGCATTCATACTGTTTCACTAATGAACATATAGCAGCAGTTGATAAACAGGACAACTTCAACAAGCAGTTTCATGCATCTAAAGAAATTCAGAAAATAGTAAAATCTTTGTTAAGTAGCTTAGCGTGCATTATATGTTCAGCAATTAATGTACAAAAGTTCAAAGGATTTACTTAACAACAAAGTGTTGTTTTTTCCTTCGCAGTGAACAGATTATAAGCTATGAATAGGCATTTTCAATATTATTTCAAGGGCTTTGCCTCACTTTTGGTCACTCATGTGATCACTACTAGATTATCCCCATCAGAAAATAACACATATGATCATGCACACAATATAAAATGTTTTACAGTCTTAGTAAAATTTTAGTTTATATTTTAAAGATAGGTGAAATTATCATCAACTTCTCTTGAATGCTTTTTGAACCCCCTTAGGTGATGATACTTTCTATGGGAATGAGCAAGAGTGTGTGTTTTTTAAGAAACAGTGTCAATTATTCTTTCATCTTTGAATTCTGTAGTTATTGGATTATCTCCATTTTTTTGAAGCCACTCAGTTGCTTGGTTGTGAAAAAAAGCCTACTTCAATCTTCCAGTTAAAAAGTTACTGGTATCCAATAAAATACTAGAACAACTTACAGGTCGTTATGGTCCATTTTTTCTCAGTTAACAATTGATTTAGATTTTCAATTTCTATTTTGGCTGCTTTGACTAAAGCCAAGCAAATGACCTTTAGCCCTACCTTTTCTGACCTGTTTTATACAATTGATTAAGATAATAAATTTACAAATCTAATATCACCAAAACAATTTCTAATTTACATTGAACTCCATTTCTTAATTAGAGAAGGCACTTTTAAATTTGCACCTTTTTAACTTACTGTGAGGCTAAACATGATTGGCTTTAAGCTTCAATTCTGTCACACAATACAGGCAATAGACAAAAAACTCTGTAAGGTTTTGTTTGAGAAAATAAAAACCCTCCTTTGATGCTCCTGAGATTAAACTGAGGTGTTTTTTGAAACAGACTAAACCAAGGCATTGTTATTCTTTTACATTCTTGATTTTGTTTATTCAACAGAATCTCCAAATTAGAAAATACCAGAAGACCATATCAAAAACTCTGAAAAAAGTTGTGAAGTAAAAATTTGATTGATCAGCCATAGGACAAAGCTAAGCAATTTCTTTGAATATGACTCTGAAACTGAAACTGAGCTGAATGTTTTCCAGGAATGGGAACATAAGATATATTTGAAGGAAGACTAGACCTGATGCTTAATGCAGATTTTGTCTATCTTTCTGGAATAATTCCGGTATTGAAACTTTCAAAGTGGCGGGATCCTACCTCTGAATTTAAGGATCTGAAACTATATATGAACATGTTTTTAGTTTTGCAGGGCCACCATTGATCCCGATTATGTTAACGAACTTTTAATTCTTTGTTCTCTTTACATTATCCCTGGCTCAAGTTTTTTTTAATAAAATAGTATTTTACTTATTTGATTTGATGTTTGCTTATTAGGCATTGGCATATATCTTTATATTTTATACATTGATATCAGTATGATTGGACGCTACTTGTTATATCAATTATGTTAACACAACATTGAGTGTGAGGAATAAGTCGAATAGTGACTGGTTTTATTTAGCACTAATAGTTAGGGTACACATAATAAAGATTGTCTTTGTGAGCTTGATCTGAGTTGCCGGAATGTGGAATCAGAGCAGCGTATGGATTCACGGTGAACGGATTTGGCTTCGGTCAGTTGCCCACTTCTGTAATCTCAAACTGGAATCTCTTGAAGCTACCTAAACAGTAGTTGTGACCTGTTATGCTTAGTTGGAATATAATGTTAGTTAATCCTATTCTAAGGTATTGCGGAGATAGATAGTTCGGAAAAGATAGACATTACCCCGCATATGGGAATCTGCGAAGACTGTGTAACTAAATAGATACTGTCAGGAGCACATCTCAGCCTGGGTGATGATTCTACAGTATATTCACATATCAATGGGGTTGGGCCTGCTCAAACAATGATGAATATTTACGCTATAGTATTCCAATTCTTTCCATACCTAGTGGTCATATTATGAGGCGGTACAATGCCCATGCAAACAACAACTACCCTAAGATATTTTGTTTTGTGCAGATAAACTGTGCGACTCCCGTACAGGCGCGAAGTGTCCAAAGTTGCAATTTGTCATCGCAAAAGGGTGATAATATTGCTTAAGTGTCTACTTGAAAATATATTACGACTCAAATCAGCTTTTGAGGAAATATTTTGCTTTGATGTAGTCATAGGCGCAGGAGAAGGGGGCTGCAGCCCTCCCCCCCCCCAGTTTAAGAAAACACGAATATTAAATATTTTTGGGGATTTGAAAGATTTGAAGGAAAATTTAAGAAGTTTTTTTAATTTCTTGATAAAAATTAACAACAAACATGCATTTTTAGAAAAATCATTGAATGCAAACTTAAAACATTTATTTTTTGAATAGGTCATCAAAATATTAGCGTTAGCATATTATTAATAATGCCAAATTTGTTTGCATTACTAACAGTTATAAAGTGTTGTGGAAAAAGTCCTTCACCTTGCAATACACAAGATGCCTCATCCCACTATCGTATAAACATTTATTTCATGGGTCTTGATTCAGTCATTAATGAATTAGTTTATAGATTCCAGTTCAAAGACAATGATATTTAATGTGCCTTACATAAAATATGTATTAATGGAAATGAAAACCTTAAAAATTAGGTGTTTGAAGATGTTAGTGAATAATATTTTATTGATATTGGAATGCTAAAGTCCGAACATCGACTTTTCTATCAATACCAAATTCATAATAAATTCACCATTACAACATTATCTCATCTAATAGAAATTGTTTTTCAAAATCATCTAAACGAATTACTTCCACTGTTTACTCAAATGGCAAACATTTTTGCTTGCATTACAGTTTCATTCTGCTCTATTGAACTTTCATTTAGCACCTTAGGAAGCCTAAAATCATGCCTCCGCAGTAATATTGGTCAAAGATGTGTGAACTGTCTAGCTATTTTAAATGTTGAAGGCACATTTGCAAATAAAGTTCTCAACGAAAAGATGGAGAGAGTTATAGATATATTTCGGAGAAGAAAAATCGTAATTCTTGTTTTATTTGAAATTTGTAAAAAAGTAAGATTTCAATCGAACTGTAACAACATAAATTAGTAAAAAAATTTCATGCAAAACTTTGATTGTTGTTCTGACTCCATAATAGAAAGTTCATTGTGATCTAAAAAGATGTTTTTATAAGTAGACATGTAACTTGAATAACTTTTGCAAATACTTTTTTATTATTAATAGAATGATGAAGTCAAGTGTTTACAGTACACTCTATTCTTATGCAATTTCCAATTTTTCGGTCTTTGAACAAGCTTTGTGTTGATATTTTTATTTGTATTAAGTAATACAATGTTCGAGCAAAAATATCACCACCCCCCCAACAAAATTTCCTCTCCTGCGACTATGGATGTATTCTACTTGAAAACATTGTACATGCATTTCAATTCATCAGGTGAAATTAACAGCATCAAAGGAATTGATTAAGAACTGATTTTTAGAAATAAATTTAAAGGTAACTGTGATTAAGTTGAGTCAGATTTTGAAAAAATTCTATTGGGGTTTAGTTTGTTTCGAGGCAGGAAAACATGGCTCATTTCAACTTGTAGTACTGGTATTGAACTTTAAGGTTTTCAAAAATAGCTTGCGTAAACAAACTATTTACTGACATCAAGTGAATTGAAATTGTTTAAGAAATGTTTTGTCGTTCCAATATTCACAGTAGAGATAAATGCACAAAAATTATACTAAATGTATTAGCTCCTTAAATTTTCGAGGCACCGTTTAGGCTTGACATTAACAAAAATCAATATTGACCAAGAAATCATGCTTCAATATATAATTTCCAACGCAGTAATCTGTGATTTAAGCTTATTTGACATTAACAGCATGTTGTTTAGAGTTTATTGTTTTCAATCTCATTGTCCAATGTTATATCATGCATAAATCTTGCAGGCAAATTATTAACAAATGTTCACAATTAGCGGTGTCAGCTTTAACGAGACGTATTAAGCACCAAACATAGCTCAATATTCGACAATTATGCTTGCCAAGGTATTCAAATTATTAAGACATAACTCGCAATTAGCATTGCCTTGCAATGTCTAATTTTGACTCTGGATTATCAAAGAACGAAATTAAGGAATTTCAAGAAGCATTTCAACTATTTGACAAGGTAAATTTTGCACTTAACTTAACATTAACTTCAGTTATTTAAACATTAAAATGCGCTCAATGTGTGAATGGCGTATAACTAAGCAATTTCACTAAGATGTTCATAATGTGGTTCAATGATGTTTGCCTATCGAAATGTACACTCTAAATATTGCTTTTCTGAAGAAAGAATTGTTTTATGAATTTACTTGAAAATATTGTTTAACTCTAAGGGTAATTTTTCATCATTAATAACAAAAAATACTATCAAAAGTTTGTACTTTAATGGAATTATTGGAAAGTTAATGTTTTAGGTAAAGGAAATTTGATTGTAGTTACTCAAATATCAATATTTAGCATACCATTTATTTGGTTTCAAAACTATTTAAGAACAACACCATAACAAAGTTGACGTTGAAATCTAGGAATCACTTTTGGACAAAATTAAAGATTGACACATTTAACTGAAATTAATACATTGAAACGATTGAAGTACTAGTTAAAACTGATCGAGCACACCACCTATAAAATCATATTCTTCAAAGGGGACGCTAACACACCTGCCCATTTTCGCTAATTTTGAATTTTTTTAGTTCATTTATATCCATTTTAAACAAGCCTTGTAATGATTCACGTTCAAAACAGATCGTGGCGATAAAAATTGAATCGTAACATTGTTTTTTAGCAATTCTTTCAAAATGATACAAATTTGTTAAGATTTTGTAAATTTAAGAAATGCATAAACAATATTTCAAATATATTTTACAAATTTGAAAATATGACATATTTTGAAAAACACTAGCTGATGGTGTGGGTGTGGGGACTTCGGTACTAAATTCCTGTCCTAGATTCCTACTGTGAGGATCTCTATTCTATTAGTTAAACTGCTACCAACATCTTCACTAGAGAATGACCTAGCGTGGACCTGAACCTAACCTAATGAGAGTATCTACTACCTGAACTCGACCTGACGCGATGTTTAAAGCCTTGAATCTTTATTCAATCAAATAGTGATTAACTTCACTCATTTTCTGATAATATAATCCTATGCATTTCATTTTTGTTAGTTAACGTCTTGCGTCCTTCTCTAATTGAATGGTAATTAACATCAGCTATTTTTTGATGAAAAATGTTAGCTTTGATGACATCTTCTGCCCTCAGTAATACTGAGCTAACCAAACTTGAAACCCAAATCGTGCCGTTTTTATTCAGGTACCTGATGTCACTCATTAATCATCTCAGCTAAATGAAATTGGCTGTTAAGTGACTAAGTAAAAAACTTGCTGGTCATATGTTGGAATACAATTGATTTTTAATTTTGTATAGTTTTTGTTGTGTGTAATGGTTAGAGTAATTAATTGTTGCATATTGAAAGTACGGGTATGAGCAAAACTGTTAAACCCAATAAGGGTACACATGAACTTCTTACGGATGGATGCGGATATGAGAAATACCTTACCAGTTAAGCCTTACTGGACATAACATCACAACCTTGCCATCACCTATTCTCAATTATACTTACATTTCAATAATTTTGAAAATGGATAAGATAACTTCTATAGCCTTATATTATTGAACCCCTCCCCCTCCTAGCTCAAAAGACAGCAAAGCACCATTGAGTTAATCCAACCCTTTTGAACTTTTGATTAATACTCAATATATTGCGTAGAATTCTTAGTGAGACTTTATAGATTTTCCCAACATTAATTGGGGTAGCAACCCCCAAATATGAGTTTTATGTGTGTTATTGTTTTTCATCCGGAAGCTTAACATTCCAATTGTTGCGAAATATAACGATGGCATCAAATTTCAAAAAATTGAATATATGTACAAAGTTTCGTGTTAATATCATAATTCAATCCAAAATTTGATTGATCGAAGGGGCAATCATTTTCATAAAGAGAAAACCTGCAAAATAATCCAATTATAGAAATTAGACATTTCATTAAATCGAATGTTAATCGTAAAAATTATTTAGGATTATTTAAGCTTTTAAATTATTCCAAAGTTATGTATACACCCATGGCTATAACTGTTCTAAATAAGAAAGTCTGCGCTTACATCCGGTCAAACTTTAAGCGCTGATTTCGAAAATCATGCTTACTTCTTGTTTTCAAAGTATTTATTGATGATCTTTTGCACTTGAAAATAATATGTGCAGTTATTTTGCTCCAAAATTTGGACTTTGCAATCCAAAATCTTTCTTTTGAAGTATTCACCAGAATTTAGATTGAAATGGAGAAATGTTGCACTATTTCTTCAGGAGTTGGAATTCCCAATACACTTGGCATTGGGATAAAAATGGAAAAGCAATTCTGAAAGAACACAATAATGCATCTATAAAAGGAATTTTTTTTAAAATATGGTATTTACTTAAGTAATTTAGTAATAGGGGATGCAAAATTTCTGATTAACCACTTTGAATGTAATTAAGCACAATATATGTATGAAATTTAGCAATTTAAATTTTAAATTATTAAATATATATATATATATATATATATATTAGGGTGGTCCTTATTTTACAACTTCCAATTCTCTATTGCAAACCCTTTTAAAAATCTCAAATCATGACAAAAGCATCACATGCAAAATATTCTAAAGAATTTTGGTGTTTAGAGGTTGCTTAAGGTTTATTGATTTTGGAACTTTATTCAACAAACGTTGTTATACGATGCTCATTGAATCGAGCCAAATAAGATGATTTTTACATGACAAAAAAACATTTTATATTTTCTTATCTTTTGACAGAAAACATGAAATATATACCATGCAGGATAGATAATGATTGTTTCCCAGAGTCATTCAATATTGTCCCGTAAAGTCTTTGTGAGACTATTTGGAAAGATCTTTCTGGTGTCAGCAACGATCTTGAGTAAAATTTGCAATTGTTCTCCACCATTTGTGATTCTCCCAGAATATTCTTTAATCAAGGCTACTCCTCATTTACAAAACCTTTCACAGTCTTTCTTGGCTCTTGAAAATTCAAATTATCATGCCATTTTAAACTGAATCTTCGAAAAAATTATAGGGTTCTTTTTAGCAAAATAATGTAAGGCCTTCCTTGGAGTGTATCTATGTCTATCTTGATTCGCTTAACAGGATTTTCATCTCAATCGATTGTTTTCATGGACAATAGCATTTCGCTTTTTTCTTCTATTGAAACAGTGTCATCAAACAGGTCAGAGCAACTATTTATATACCAGAGATCACATGAATATTTTAAAGCGTTGCCAGGGAAATTTTTTTATCCACATACCAATATTGTTGTACAGTTTTAATAATCTTAGGTCTTCATTTGATGCTCTCACAGCTTCATGAGCAAATGCGAAACAGAAAATACAAAGATTTCTTAGTCCTTAGCTCTCTCTTAGTGGTAGTCTGAATTGAGACCGGTACATCCGAACCTTGAATGAATAAATAATCTTTGCTATCCAACGGGCGTTGTGCTTTGAACATGAAACACAGAAATGCACACCAAGGAGATGATGTGTGCCTAAAAGAAAGAGTTCAACTCAATCACTTCCCTGTAGTAATCTTTCAGTTGTCATTCCATAGGAACATTACCAATAAATTTGGTGGCTTCATTTTAAAATTCGGCACTAATTCTTTCAAGATACTATCACTCATTCCATCTTCATACTTCTGCTTGTTAATAGCTTGCCATTGATCATGAAATTCTTTAAACAACAGAATTTCACTAGCAGATGAGCTCACCATTACCTCTTTGAAGTGGTGATGGCAAGCAAAGTGTAGGGAGCACTTTTCAAGCGTGGGCATTGAAAATATTAAAAAGGTCGTCAAATTTTCCCACAAATTCATATTTCTAGCTTTTTTGGAGCAGTATTTCTAAAGAGTTTTTCTTTAGAACACTCCACTGTTTAATAAATTTGTGCACTTGGTTTATGCCGTTTGGCCTGTGTTGAACAGAGATTTTAGTTTTATGCCCGAATTCGAAAGGCTTCTTTACCAATTCTCCTGCTGCAATACGGACGGGCTTCTTTTCAATGCGATGTAGGGGCAGAAAGTATTTAATAACCTGATTATTTGACGGCAGTTTAGCTCCTGTAACGTCATCACCGATTCTTTTAGGTAAATACCATTGACTTCTGTTAGATTGCCTTATGTTTGCCATAGTGCCTGAAAAATAAATCTATATCCATTTTTATTTCTTTCTAGTAATGTGTGTCGACTCTATATTGCAGATTGCTCCAAGGTGTAGTAAGTCCCACGCATGAATGAGTAACATATAACTCTTATAACCAACATGGTATAATCCAAGTCTGAATTTAAGGTGGCTTGAACTACCTCTAAATCATAATATTTTGCAATATTTTTTTTTCACAAGACCTGTTTTTATAGAAATTGAAAACTTTTGGAATGGTCAGTGCAAATAAATTTCAAAAAAATTTTTTGCCTCAAATAAAGACCACCAAAATATATATATATATATATATATATATATATACAGTACTGGCCAAAAGTTTGGGAACTGTAACCAGTCTAAAGCGTGTTTTATGCTATTTCCTGGAAACTTCGTAAAATTCCTNATATATATATAGTACTGGCCAAAAGTTTGGGAACTGTAACCAGTCTAAAGCGTGTTTTATGCTATTTCCTGGAAACTTCGTAAAATTCCTGGAATACCCAATTTTTTCTTAGAATTTACAACAGATTCATTTAGCCAATCAAATTAACACAACTTTAAATTTACGCACAATATATTTTCATTGGAAAAGCACTATCATTATTGTTTGAAATATGGTCCGTGGTAGTGAAATTTCTCCAACAAATCGTTCTCAAATTCATATCTTGTACGAGGAGGGGTACAATTATCTCGCCAAACCTGTTAGAATGGGCGTGGCAGTATCTTCGGTATCCAGAAGTGTTACTCGCTATCACCAACTGCAAAATTTTTCATCTCGCAAGCGGTCTGGAAGACCAAAAGTGACAACCCCTCAGACTGACCGGCTCATTCACCGTTACGTCGTCAATCAACCATTCTCTTCATCTTCTGAAGTTAAAGCAAATCTAGGTGCTGTAGTGTAGAATGCATCAACAGGCACCATTAGGTGTCTATTGAATACTACCTTTGACCTTCCATCGTGCAAACCGGCAGCCAAACCCCGATTGTCTTCAAAGAACATTCGAGACCGGTTTCGCTTCGGCATGCAATACCAACACTACACCCCTGAGATGTGGCATCAAGTAATGTTTGGTGACGAATCCAAGATTTGCCAGTCTACATCATACAGGCCACACGTTCGACGACCAAGAAACCAGAGTCAACACACAATACACTCAACAAACTGTCCGCTCAGCACCTTCTGTTATTATTTGGGGTGCTTTAGCTATGAATGGGTATGCTGGTTTGCATTTTGTTCCTCACAACGAGACATTCACAGCCTCAAAATAATTCAGGAGAAAGTTCCCATGTCTATGCATCTTCGCGGAACATTTGTACTACAACAAGATGGTGCTCCTTGCCACAGTGCCAAATTTGTGAAACAGTGGATTGCATCACAAGACTTTCGGCATCACATCAAAAACTGTCGGGAGGAAGCGCCAATGCACATCATTCGACGATCTGAAGGAGCAAATTAATGTGGTATGGTGCACAGAGACTATTGATGATTATTGTAGAAAGCTGGTCGAGTCAATGTCAAATCGCATTGCTGCGTGTTTGGTCAATAATGGCGGACATGCAAAATATTAGTGAGTTTTTCTGAATTAACTATTTAATTTCTACACGGTGTTATCATATTGTTTCTACATTGTGTTATTATATTCTTTCTCCATTGCGTTTTTTAGTGTAAAATACAAAAAATTCTAAATTTGGACAATGTTCCCAAACTTTTGGCCAGTACTATATATATATATATATATAGTAAGACCTGTTACATGTCACTAAACAATAAGCACTACAGTATGAATCTCAAATAGAAAATACAAGACGCCATAGTACCAGATATGGCAATAATATTCGACTTATTCAAAAATGCAATAAATATATTGGAATAATTTTGGTACTAATAAATAGATTTTCGATATTAAAAAATCAATGTTAATTGTTAATAGCATATGTGTTTAGTCTAGCAACAAATTATCATAATATTGTCATGTAACACAATAGCAAGGCTCAAATAGTGATTCACGACTTTGTAATACCAATCCCAGACTACATTGCTTTAAAAATTAATAGCAAACAAATTCAAAAAATGTTCTATTAATTTCTTTGCATAGATTGCTGCACTGCTTCGATGCACCTGAATCGAAAATTTTATTGAGGTAAATTTGCATTTCCTAATTCCTCGTCTTCTTTTGTCAGATAGCTTAAAACCGTCAATGCTAAATTGTCGTTCAACTAAATTATATGTTAGCAATCGAAACCGGAGATCATAAAATTCCACATTTTTTTAATAAATTCGATATTTATAATGAAAACTACTTGAATACAAATTTTGCTAGCGTTCAATATCAGAGTGGCAAACGGGTCACATATTTTGACCCATGACCCAACCCGCAGACAATTAAACCATGACCCGACCTGACCCATAATATATTGACTCACAACCCGACCAATGGGTCAGACAGTAAGCTTTTAACCTGAGTTGTATTTGCAAATGTTTGATAAAACTAACATGAAACAATATCATTAATTTAGGAGAAGGTTTTGTATAACATATTAGATTGTATACTAAATAGAAAGTCATGGCTAGTTTTCCACTAATATTTCAGGGAAATCATTTAAGAAATACGTTTCCCTGACCCTGCAAATTTCAAAATTTTGACCGATCACCTAAAATGGCTCAAGCAAGTGTGATCTCTTTTCTTTGACCCAACCCGCGAGTTGAGTCGGGCTGAGTCGACCCGTTTGCCGCCCTGTTCAATATATCAGAGGAGGTGACGTACATCAAAAGATTTAGTATTGAAAGTTTTCTACTGCATTGGGTTTTATAGAATAGGGTTGGATCTGTTTTTAAAATTTCTATTTTGAAATGGTTGGGTTTACTTTTAGAGCACTGCTCCATATACACCGATTAGTTTTACACAGAACTGTTTAGGCGGACGTGCCGCAGGTAGTTAATTTTAAAATTTTGTAATATGAAAACTTTGAATATTTCTTGTCGATGTCTAGTACATAGTATTTTAAAAGCTTATGAAATTTCATAAAATTGTATTTGAAGAAGAAGAAGAAGAAGAAGAAGAAGAAGAAGAAGAAGAATCTCTATTTTGAGTGCAATTGAATTTATGACATTTGAAGTAATTATGCAAATAAAGAACATTCAGGTTTAGAAGATTATAAATTCCTAAAAACCCTCATCACATTATTACTTACTTTAACTTTAGATGCGATTTTTTGCTGAAATGTTTTTTTTCATTGACATGAACAGTCTTTTTATAGCAATTATTCGATTATAAAAAATTTAATCAATATGAATATGGTTGATTATATTTAATACACTAATCTTTGGCCAATTGCAAGCAATAAAAAATGTGTCCCACTTTCAAATTTACAATAAGTTAAGCTTAGGTTGGAGTTACAACATATTTTAGTCCGACTGTGCCTAAGTTTTAATTCTAAAATCCACAACTATGCTATCAATACTCTGACAAGTTTTTAAACTCAATTCTGAAAGTAAGGAATCATAAGATCTTAGAAACAATACAGGATAATAGTAAATTTATTTCTAACTACTACACAAAAGAGATTTTTTCGAAAAAATTTGCGAACAAGTTAATTAATCATATAAAATGTGTATCCAATAAGTGATGGTAAATTTTACATATTAAATCAATATGCTATTCCATGCTATTGTGCACATACATGTACACTATACACAGTCCAGTGAATAAATGGCAACGACCTTATGGTAGAAGCTGGTGTTTGTCGAGTTTTAGCGCATCGCAATATGCAGGCAACATACTACAATGTTGCGCATCCAATATTCAGGTAAATTCAGAGCTTCTTATTTCTGAGATGATAACAGAAGTCATGTCATTTTTGTGAAGAAGAACAGTTCTGAACAGACGGAAATTATACTTGAATTATTGAAGTGTTTACATAACGCTTCGTCTTCCTCTTCCTATGTTTAATTATGACCCAGATTTAGATAAATCATGTTCAAGTCACCTGCAGAGATGAAAAATGCATCCGAAAGTTACCTGATGTTGTTCTCAATGAGAATTTTGAAGACGTTTCCAAAATTACAAAGCTGTTACTTGTATTTATGGATTTTTTCTAGTTAAATTTCAACATATTTTAATAGTATCTAAAATATATGCAAATACATTTCAACTTACATAAATTGAAATATATACATATATATTTAGGATAAGGATGGCACAATTACTTCCTCAGAATTGGGGATCGTTATGAGAAGCCTTGGTCATAATCCAACAAATCAAGAATTGAATGATATGATAAATGAAGTAGGTTCAATAAAATGTAATTTTTATTGGGTTAATTATTTTGATGTAGTTAATGGTTTAATATTTCAAAGTGATCGTTTAGATATCCCAACATGGCAACAAAATTTTAAACCCCCTAAAAATCCCAATGAATTTCGAATTAACATGTGTAAAACACAATCAGGATTATTACTTTATACAATTTGACATAATCCAGTTTCAATATATAAAACCTTAGCTTTTGCAAACTACTGCAAAATGTAAAAATACTACTATAATTTGGGATGCTCTTCAATCAAAAATCTCATTTCAATATGCACTCTAAGCAACTGGCAATGCTAAGATCATCTTAGTACTCAGAAGGTTTGCCATTATTATAATCACTAATACAAAAATGGTTATGGGTCGGCATACTATTAATAGGGTGTGAATTTATTTAATGTTGCTGCTATATAATTCAAAATTTTTATCCAATTTAGTATCCAATTTCAGTAAAATTCAAAATTTATATTTAAATCTCAAATTTTGTTTGAAAAATTAGTTTTTCTATCATGGATTTTAATACACTCTACAAAAATTTTTTTAAAGTCTTCCAATATAATATTTTAAGTTGCCATTATTTGTGCTATATTCTTGTTTTCATTGCCTTAGCTGCAATTTTGAAGTAAATTTATCTTGTTTGAAACAACTTCAATTCATAGTGACGTTGCAAAGTGGTTATTTTTGAATTTTGACATAAAAAATTAATACGGAAGGTAATTCTATAAGAAACTCAACTATTTAAACTCTATAAATATATTATGATTATAGTTGATGACAATTTTAGGAACTAGATTATTACAAAGCTTACAAATAAGTTGATTTGCATGTATTATTCCGTAAGTATATGTCCATTCTTTTTATCTCAAGATAGTTTTGAAGCACTTAAAATTTTCTATTGGTATTAAGAACATACATATTTTTTAAGTTTAGGATTGTTTATTGTTAGAATACTTATTTAAATTGGGATCCGTTTCGTGTTGAAAACTAAAAATTTTTTAAAAGTTCGGATCGTATCCGGATCTTGAAGTTTCGTATCGGGATCAGATCGGATCTTAAACTGTTGGATCCGATTCCATCTCTGGTGGGTCATATATTTCTGCTTCCATGCCAAATACAGAAGTTCGAAAATAGTAGCAAATGAGTCCTGGTCTTAGTTGAAATTGAAAAGTTGGTCTGATTACGTACTAGTCATGTCTGATGTTTTAATATTTCGTGGTGTTGATAAATAAAATAACGTATCCATTTCAATTATTTTAAGAAATATTCATTTGAATGATATTTTACGTTAATGTAGAGTATTTAAAAAATTATTCATTTAATCAAGTTATGGAGAGCTTCAAGTTCAAGCAATGACTGCAGTGATGTCCATTTAAATTTTGACACTTTCGGTTCAGAATTGACGCATTTTTATATTAATACCAAAATGAGCCACTAGCAACTCTGCACCGTACGCTAGGCAATATGGCTCACACTCCGCCAATGATATACACACACATACACAAACTATGAATTCAATAATAAATCATTTATTAGTATTATACAATATTGTTAGGAAGTCTTGATTTTCTTTGAAAATCAAACATGCATATTTCAGGGAAATTCTTAGCTGTCGGAATTTCATTAATGAGAGCAAGCTGGACTCTTATTTGAAGATTTACTCCGAACACCTTTTGGCACTCATGTTTTTATTTGTCTGGCTTGCAATGTTTCTTCAAAAGGTGTATGCAACATGAATTATAAAATAATTTGCAATGGGACTGAATTTTAGTATGAAGTTTTATATAATAATTATTTTATGAGTTAATAGCAAAAATCAAATTGTTAAATATAAATATATGTGAACATTTTGGACATTAAATCCCAATTTAAGCAGGGTAAATTTCATAATTTCTTCTTTGTGTTGAAACGTAATAGAATTAATGTCTGTTCTACTAATGTCCCAAGTTGATTTTAATCATTTCTGCTAAATATTTTCCTTAAAGGTTATAAATAATTGGAACATATTTTTATGGCTATATATAAAACCAAACTGTTCAAGTAATTGTTATCTAACTGAAGGTATTTTTTATTTAAGGTTTGCTAAGCAATTAGCTCAAAAAACTTAAGTAGAAAAATTTTATTTATTTATCCAAGATATCAGCAGATTATATGTTTAGGTTGATGTTGATGGTAATGGGATTATTGACTTTAATGAATTTCTCATAATGATGAGCAAACAACAAACAAAAAATGACCTTGAGAGTGAAATCAAAGAAGCATTCAAAGTTTTTGATAAACATGGAACTGGATTAGTTGGTCCTGAAGACATTAAGTATGTATGCATAAGAGCTCTAAATAATAGTAAAATGTCAGCTTGCTAAAAATCTGATTTATTGACATCTCAAGCGTTAAGGCAAAAGCTATATATATACATACATATATATATAT
>CABFPE010000115.1:448878-486944 GCA_900660155.1 Hofstenia miamia | reverse complement strand
TGTCACAACGAAATAATTCATAGCCGTTAGGTTTCCAAGTGATGTCCGAGTCTATGTCAGTTAGCCAGGTTTCAGAGATCCCTACGATTGAGTTTTTCCCAATTTGGTGTACTAGTTCATTGTATGAAGATAGTTTATTAGTAAGATTTTGGATGTTGAGATGAACATATTTAATTGAAGCAGTAGATAAACTCATCATGCTATAATAATCGCTGTATGTGTAAATCTTGGACATATTCGCCCCGGAGTTTGGTTAAATACCTGCTTTGAGCAAAAGAAGAAAAATTTGTGCACCTAATGTACTAAAATATGTTGTGATCACGAAAACTACTGTAAATAAGAAACGAATTAAATGGGCAGCTTTCCTAAGAAATGTTAAATTGCTTGGACTTTTACCTTTAGCATATCCTTGAATAGTTGGATTTTGGCAAAGATTGCTTAAGTATAGACAACAACAATAAAATTTTGAATCGATTACGTTTCGAAATAGTACTATAATAGATAATGCTAGCAATAATCTGGGTATTGCTAGTACAAAGTTTGCCAATAATGGGAAAAGGTTAAAGAATATACGTACCATGATTAAAAAAGTTTGTAAAAGTTCAGAAAGTTCCGGATACGGTTAATTTCTGCGGGTAGTAGAGTCGGAACGGATGAAACGGCGTCGGCATAGCTTTTATATGGCGGCGAGATAAGTGTGTTACGAGATGGCGCTTAGTTAATTGGCGGTGGCGGAAGATTAAAGCGATTGTTTGCGGTACTTGCTCTTTGTGTTACTTGCCAGGTCAACAACTGTAGCTGCCATGTTAGTGGTCCCAACATTTATTCAATAGCAACTGATTTGTTAAGAAGTAGTGAGAACAATTGCTTTATTGTAAAATATTCTGATGATTCCACGGCTGGAGTACCTTGTGTCAAGAATCCAAGTGAAAATCAAAAACTGTCTTTAGCAAATGTTGATGATGAAATAAGAAATGGGCAACAAATTTTTATCTAAAGATAAATGAAACCAAAACAAAATTGATGCGATTTTCATTTAGTAATCGTAGCACATGCCTATGTGATACATCTAATGTAAATTATTCATGTGTTGAATATTGTAACATTTTAGGAATTACTTTTCAGACAAACCTAAAATTCAAGCATCATTGTGATTAACCAATATTTCGTCTCAATGGTCTTAAATATATTCTGTAAGACTTAAAATCTAATGGTTACACCATTGAAGAAGTCAACAAAGTATTTGAATCCATTATTTTAAGTAGAATTAGATATGGTATTTCAGTATATGGTGTAGATATTGGAGCTATGAAGAGAATAGTTTTCTCACACAATGTTTTTCCAAGGGATTTTTTACAAAATTACATGATGCATTTGAAATAAGAAAAGATGAAGATCGCCAACTAGCTAACAAAATACTACTTAATAGACGTCATCCTCTACATAGTTACTTTATGGAGCATGTAAACACCTCTAAAAGTGAATTCAGAAAAAATGCTCAATTCAGAATTCCTTCAGTACGCACGGAAATTTTTAAAAATGTCTTTTGTCATCGTGCAATGAAAATCTTAAATAACTAAGCCATTATTTGTTCATAATTTCTTTTGTACGTCAACACCAAACTATTAATGAAACTAAGAACTTCTATATTGATTTTGCATAACCAAGTACTTCATATCTACAGCTGAAATCAGTTGAACACTTGGTTACAAAATTAAATCATTAAACAAAGTTTTAGTTTCAAACATGACGGATATTTAAACTCATTTTTGAAAAATGCAGAATGTCTCATTTTGATGAAAAATAAAAAACACAATACACAAAACTTGGATTTCAAACAGGATGCTTTGTATAGCATTTGTTTTATCCCCAAATTGTGTGAACAGTTCTTCTACTTTTGTGTAAACTTCCGGCCGACTATGGTTGGTTTTGTTGTCAGTTATCCATGCTATCAGAATCTCGTTAATGACACTATTTGCTTTCTCCACTGAGATCCGGCTTTGGGAATGTCTTGGTTTTCCGTGAACCATAACTAGCTGGCGCCCCAACTCATTAAGCTCATTGATGACATTTGCGGTGAATTCGGATAAATTGTCACTTTGAAGAATTTTGTGTGCAAAGCAAGAACATGTCCAGTAGTTGATAGGCGACTTCTGTGGCTCTTTTTGATGTCAGTGGTCGTAGAATCACGAATTTAGTTAGATGGCACTGGTACACCATAATCGATTTGAACTGACAATGAGGCAACAATTGCATGACAATGAGGTTAACCTGGGCATGAGAATTAAACTCACTAGATAGAATTGGTTTAACAACAACGACTTTGGTCCTCAGTCCTTGTCTCTTTTCTTGACAAACGAGACAGAATGACTTGAACAAATCGAGACAGTCTTTCATAATGTTTTTCCTTAAAATGTTTCACAATTTTGTTAGGCCACCATGACCTGAAGCCTACTGGATTATGTAGTAGGTATCTTATATCACGTGATAGTCTTTTCTTGATTAGCTTTTCACAATCGCCGCACTGTACAACTTCATGTTTCAACAGAAGATAGTGTAGCATAATCCATCACGTAACTGCTGGGAAACTAAGATCGAAAAGGAAAGAAGAAATTTGATTAGAAAATTAATTAAGCAACTTAAGTGATGATATTTTGCTAACTAGAATTTATAAATCAAATATAAAATTGTACAAGCAAGTACTTGCCGATCAATTAATTTGGCAGAAATCTGAGGGCGAAATCGCTTTTCGTTATTTTTAGTCAACTAGGCAGAAGTGTCTTAGCTATTTAAAATTCAAATCGACAGCTACTTGTTTTGATTAAGAGTATAAATATAAGTAAAACAATGTAAATATTGATGAAGTATGTTCTTCGGAATTCTTATTTTGCTCTTAATTACGGTTTGATTAATTAATAGAAATGTCAATCTAAATGGTTCGTACTGAGTATTGGTCAGGATCCAATGACAGGAACGATTCAAGGTTCTTCACCCGTGATTCATGAAACACATTTAAGTAAGGTATACGGCTAAGAGTTTTTTATCTCCCGTTTAGCTGACTATCGATCGTTCTTCATCATTTACTTTATAAGAATTCGAAAACCAAACGTAGGATGTATTAACCTTTTTAGATTTAAATTGTTGACGATAAAGTGACCGAGAACGAGACTGTTTATTATATTAATTATCTTATCTAAATGTAGGCTAGGAAGCTGCTATGTATTTAATTAAGTAATTTGAATGCCAATAGTTTTTCTGTAATGGTAATATTTTAACTACTTTACTTTGTTAACGATGCAGCTAGTGACAAGTCAGGTTGCACGAAACTTGTGTCAGTTTATTTATTAGAACTACAACACAACATCACACAATACAAATAGATTTAAGTCGAGTTGTGTTTAATCATTAGTGAGCACCGTCATAGGTTAGGGTACACATAATAAGCCTTCTTTGAGGTGAGTGTCGGAGATTCATTGAG
Source organism: Hofstenia miamia (assembly GCA_900660155.1). Taxonomy (NCBI): domain Eukaryota; kingdom Metazoa; phylum Xenacoelomorpha; order Acoela; family Hofsteniidae; genus Hofstenia; species Hofstenia miamia. Next base: position 483,466 of record CABFPE010000115.1, on the reverse strand, counting down.
GAACTTGGATTACTGGATTTGTTGCTGATAGAGAGAACAGCTTCGGGCGGATGCCCACCAAACAGAACAACTGCAGAGAAACGAAACTTCACCTAAATAGTGATTGCTAATCTATTTGTTAGTAAAAGTTAACAGAAGAATATTAGAGCAGTTGAGAACAAGTAGCTCCCTTCCCGCCGAATTGACGGAGAACTAAAAGATTAGATTTGGACAACCTGATGTTGGGTCTGGTAGGAGATGCTATAATAGTACTGGTGTCGTGATTTCTTTGTTTCAGGTTAAGTCGCCAACATCAAGTCACTGGTTGCCTGATAGTAAATAGTTCTTGGAAGAAGATGTTTCTCACATTAGCATAATTCTATAACACAACTTCTCTGAATTTGAGTTCAGCTGTTGTCTGATCAATACTGTCTGACTTAAAAAATCAATGTGTCATGAACCCACTAACCAATAAATAATGATGACTGACTGATCTTTTCGTGTTTTCATTTTTGGCATTCAATTAGTTATCAATTAGTCGATGATCAAAGAAATGGATGTCACTAATTACTGTTTCCCCTGTGCAGGAACTTTCAATAATTTTGTGTAATGCAATAAATATTTATTACATCTGATAGACATCAATTTTAAAATCAGACATTAAAAATCCAATAAAATTTAATCACTTATGGGTAAATGGACCAACGAAACAGTGCGTTAGCAAATTAGTATAACACTGACATGGAAATTCCAGCCATTTCATGAAAAAGCTGAAATTTTTAGCCATTTCACAAAACGGCTAAGAGAATTAGTCATTTCACGAAAAGGCTAAAATTTTAGTCATTTCATGAAATGGCTAATTTCACAGATATATACATTGTGAGTAGATTATGCTGAACAGCATTTTTAAGTCAAATAAATCATACATTTCTACAACATTTCAGAACAATATGGGAATTTCCATTTAAGAAAATAATTTTGTAAGCAAAATATTTTTTCAAAAATTAATTTTTTTTAAAATTAGCAATTACCTTTGCATTTACAAATTTTTTGAAATTTCAATAGGCTTGGGTTATATGTTGCTATTTATTATGTGTGTCAGTTTAAGCTGACAGCAATTTCATTTACTATTGTGAAAAAATAGTAAAGATATTGAAAAATTATATTTTTCAATTGCCCTTGTTCCAGTTTAAGAAACCATCTTTATATAGACCAACATTGCATTTGGCAAAATAGTAGAGTAATCTTTCCCTGCAACCATTTTTTGTGCATTTTCTCTGTTTCACTTTGTGATAAAATGCCCAATTTCTATAATTCTTTATTTATTTTTAAATTTCCTCAATGCATTACACTAATATGGCATTCTCTGAAAATAGTGAAACCCTTTTAATCAATTAGTACAGAGTAAAATGTCTATACATTGAAAATATACAGAAACTGGTAAACATGCATATAATATGAACTTTCTTCATTGCCTCATTCAATATCACTGCCAAATCATTTGCGGCAGTGGGAATTTGAATAGAATAAAGATAATTCACAATCTCTCTAACTCAAATGTAACAATTGCTTCTTAAAATTTCTTAACTCTAAATTAGCAATATATATTATATTCAATTGTTTTTCAAGTATAATTGCAGTGATATGAAATATTAAAATATCAGTTCATTGTTTGCTTGGTTTAAATTAACTATCACATATTAGTGTCAGCTTAAATTGATATTGGTTGAAAGAGATTTGCATACCATCAGACATGTGTTTTGTAATGTTGCAAAATAAGAAATTGTCAAGTTTGCATATAATGCTAAATAAGTAATAGTACATCTCTATCATTGGAATAATTTGAAATTTTCATTTAACTGTGAATAAATAATGTCTTAGTTAATTTTTTACTAAGAATCAGCAATATAGTGTAGCTAGTTATGGTTTTTAGAGATGTCATGTGCATATTGGGAGAAAATTTAACTGATGCTGAAGTAATGGACATGATTAAAGAGGTTGATCTTAATGGTGATGGACTTATAAATTTTGAAGAATTTGAAAAGATGATGTTGAAAAAGTAGTCACTGCCATTAATATCAATGATTGATTTTCATTATGACTTCAGTTTTGCTTTATTTGTAGTTTGCATAGTTTATTACGTTTAATTTTTTTAGATAATTTGTACAAAATTGCAGAAGTTGCCAAAATGGAAATCTTTGAATTTTGTTGAATTGACTGGTGTGATTTAAAATAATGCCAAAATAATTGCATGTATTTCCTCCATATTTCCTTGTATAATACGAAAACAAAACAAGCTAATAGGGACATGTCATACGAGGTGTGACAAAAAAGAGCACGAGACTTTGTCTGTCACAATAAGAACTGGCCTGCAATTCGTCAGCCAGTCATATGGAGAAATTGAAGCACAGAAATTCTGGTCAAAATTACTAATTTTTTCGCTAGATGTCTCCCTGAATAATGGAATTTTCTAATGGCAAAAACAACAAATTTCTAATTTATAGAGTTAAAATTCATCCACCAGTTTCCATATGTCTTCGCTAAATATAAGACTGCATTATTAAGTTATGTGTAGAATTCGACTGTAGTAAAGAACTCAAATTAGTAAAACTGACTACCAGCTTAGCTTTATCAATGTAGTGAGTTTCCATAACCTGAGATAGAGTGATATAATTATAATAATTTGATCCTCCACAACGGCGAAACATATGGAGAAATTGAAGCACAGAAATTCTGGTCGAAATTCATAATTTTTTCGCTAGATGTCTCCCGGAATATATCAACTTTCTAAAGGAAAAAACAACAAATTTCTAATTTATACAGTTAAAAATGGAAAACTCAAAAAGTCATACTAAATTTTTTAAAGATCTTTTCATTGCTTATCTGAATCTGTCTTTAGAATTCATCTATGTGTTTTCATTTTTTTTCCACAAAGTATTTTACATTAGCTTTGGAAACATTAATTTGAGAGTGCATTTTTTCAAAATTGATGTTGCTCAACGGATAAATGCTATTATTAAAAATATATTGCAAAAATATTAAAACTAAATTCCTTGCCAATATTTTGAAGTATTTAATATTATGCTAGCGTCCCATTGTGTATACTGTTTTAAATTATTTGAATGTTGAAGCACCAATATGTAAACACATAGTGAATATCATTATTGTTTGTATATATAGACATTTTTAATAGATCAAGTAATTTAATCTCATCCTCTATCAGAGTCGTATTCTCTTTATGTGCGAGGTGTGCGCTGCACACTAGCATTTTTATGATTTTAGAGCGTTTTTTCCTATCGCTTATTTGGGAACTGAGTAAATTTAATACCGCATCAAACTGATTTTTACACCATATTTTTAAAAATTTGTAATTTGTTATTAAATACTTAATCGATGATGATGTTTTTGAATCTTAATTTTAAGCCTAATTGATAATCAGAAGCAAAAGTTAAGCACTCCGTGGTGATCCGGAAATCAAAATAATGCCGTTAAGGTAAAAATTCCGCCATCCATAGTATATTAAATGTTACTTTTATTCTGAAAATATATGAATCTAATGATGAATTAATTGTTGGATCTTATTGGTTTGTGCCTTTAAAGGCACTGTGGAAATGGACATGGTTTCTAACAGTTTCATAAGCTCTAAAACATATTACTATAACGTTTCATTTACAATATATAACTGTAAAAGTTAAATGGAGAGTTACAAATAAATATGATGCTATTGTTTAGATCCTTAAAACTCTTATTTACAGAATTTATAACAGAATGAATCGAAATTCAATGTTCAATGGCACTATTACGTTGTGCACTTGCATTGATTCAGAAAAGACGACTTGACCCACGTTAGTGAATTGCATATGTGATCTATGAACTTTTTCGCACAATCGTACTACAATGTATATAAGTGCACGTTTTTGTAAATTGCAGTGTAATTACAATCATATTTTAGCAAATATAAATATGATAATTTCACGTACTTTCGCAGCTTGAGATTTGAGCAACTCCCAGATCTCGTTCATGATCAGTCCGGTCCCGGTCCGCTAGTAAGTGCCAACTGACTTCCATCTGTTTCTACTAGTGAATGTTTGTAATCTGCAGTTTGAATATGAATAAAATGATTGATTTAAATATTCCGCTAGACAAATTATTTATTTTTATGAATAGCCTCATTCTTAAATGTAATTTTCACGCAAACTCAAATAAAGCAAGATAGTTCACAGTATACAAAATTGTTCTATATGCATTCGACAAGTTTATCTGGTAGCTGCAATACTTTAAATAGGATTAACGGTTTTGTTAGTTTAGACGTAAATGTCGAAATAACTATATCCACTGTTTGGAAAATGCTCTTAAAAGCTTTTATAGGTTGCTATTGATACATTTTGCAAAACGATAAATATTTATTAGCAGCTTTGCTAGCATTAGATAAGAGAATACTATAATTAATTCCTACAAAGCATTTTCTGTTTGCATAAATTGTAAATTTTAATTTCGCTGTCATATAAATTTTCAAATTAGAGATAAATTGATCCGTTAGGTGGCTACAACATTTATAAAAACGATGTTATCAATTTCTCTATATGATTGGCAAATAACTCTTCAATGGTATCGTCTTGAAAATGTCCGAGTAAAATATAGTCATGTTTATATACTGCAGTAGTAGTCAGTACGTGCTCGCACAGATCGACCATTGCTAAACAGTTGCGCATCAACGCTTTGGATGTATCCAGTGTAAGAGACCGGACTCTGGCGCAACTGCACGCTGGACGCATATTATTTGCTAATTTTGCCATTTTTTCAGAAAAGCAAGACTGTCAGAAGTTAAACTTGAAATCGGTTTTTTGAAATTATCTCGAGTTCGCTTCCCTTCAAATTTTGACTTAACATTGATAATTCGAAAAAATAATGACAGAATTTGGACAAACTTTGAAGTGGTCCTTGTAGACTCATTTGCTTTGGAAAATTACATCATGGCAGTGGCTGTTTTTTCGCAAAAAACTTTCAAAGCGAGGTTCACTATTTGCAGCTGAATGTTGGAAGGTGAAATCGTTTTCTCATTTAGAGTAGACAAATGCAGAACAAAGTTCTTTTCAAATTCAAATAATGTTCGTAAGTCACTCCATTTGGCAGTTAAAATGTCAGAAACGTTTTCAAAATCGTAAAATTGTAAGGACTGTTGTTTTTCAAAATACCAGTTATTGCGAACGCATTTCACAATGTGAATGTTACCATAAAGTAAAAAGAATCGCTGATTTTGATCATGAGGCGCCTTCACAAGCCATGATTTGCTTTCATCTGCAAATAAATCCCCAAATGTATTAATATACTTTTGATTGATGCGATTGCCATCAACAATAGAACCTATTGTATTTCCACCAGCCTCATTTACTTGCAAACAAATATCAATAATTGTAGTCTTTAGGAAATCAGAATCGAGCTTTGAAATTGGTAAAAGTCTAATCGTAGTTGATGCTCCAGAAAACATGCATTTAATGACGACGCATACAGGGGCGGCTACAGAGAAATTTTTTAGAGCGGGCCAAATGTTGAAAAAATGCTAAGTGCATAATTGGGTCCTAGGGGGGGGGGTTGAGGCAAAAACTGTTGAATTTTTAAAAGTCATCACTCTTATTATAATCATTACCATATATATACACTGCCAAACGTAAAAAGTAGCCAATCACAAAAACTCTATGTTTATAAATTTTACAGATATTAAAAACTACTATTCACTATTTTGGAGATGACAACTAACAGTATTTCTCGAATGCAGCTTTGATAGCATTTTACAGAATTTTTCAGCAATTGAACACAACATGTGTGTTTTGCAAAACATTGATAAGCACATGAATTATGAATATATACCACTCCCAAACAACAAAGTGTTGCATGTTCAGTTTCAGCCTTCACAAGGAAAATGCACTTGTGACACATGTTTTGGATTGACTCCGCATATAGATGTAGACACCTCAAACTTCAAGTTGTGTGGAGAGAATATCCCTCATACATTTGCCGCAGTGCAAATTTTAAAAAATAACATTGATAGACTCTATGCAGAGGGGTTCCCAATAGACATTGCAATCCTGAAAATTTTCATGCTTATTGATGGGGAAATCAAAGACAATAGATTAAATATTTTTCTTGATCATGGACATTCATTAGAGTATTGTATATTAACCTGTGAATAAATGTATATAGTTATTTGTTATTTTTAAATATTTTGTATTAATAACCAATTTACGATAGTAATAATCCAAATTGTGAAAAGTTCTAGTTTTATATGATTTGAAAATGTTTTAATTAATTTTTAAATTGATTTGGATTTCATCTTTGGTAGATATCAATCTCTACGAATGGATACATTTTTGACATTTGAACAATAGATAAAAAATTAGGCATAGCAGCATAATGGAATTTTACATGCTTGTACTGTGTTTACGATTGGATACATTTTGACAGTTGAACAATAAATAAAACCACGTATTATTGACATTGTCTATGAAAGCACGCAATTTTATACATAGATTGGATTAATGCAATTTCACATTGATGAATGAACTACCCATAAAGATTTCAAACTTTTTGGTAAGCTATTTTTATAATTATATCTCAGATATTGTTTTTGATTCTAAACGCTTTTTTACAATATTATCTCTAGTTAGTTTTACAGATATTTTTTTTAAAAACATAACTTTATTTTAATGAATTGCTGCGAATTTACTGCCTGATGTTAAATTAATTATATACTTTATAGAAACGTCGTTTGTTGTTAATATACATTTTTATTGAATTTATTTAAACTTTTAATATTCATGTGTTTTATACTGTGATCTCTCACCTCATTTGAATTATTAATCATTAATTTAGATACCTACTGTGCAAAATTCATAACGTGCAAATACACATTGCTTTTGTTTCCTACAGAATTCCCTCAACAACAACAATGATGATAAACTAACACAATAGACAAATTCAATAGTGCGATATATTTGGTCATTATAAGCAAAGCATAGAATAAATTACATTTTTGTCTTGTCTTAAACACGTATGTGGGTTTTACCACGGACGTTTATTAAATATTAGAAATTGCGAGTTCCGAAAAATTATTTTGCTTTATTACTGAAATAAGTCCTTATGCTTTTAACAAGTATTATTATCTCTCTAATTCAAACATTTGTTATTAAATTTTACCGAATAAAACAAATATGTAAAATAAATATATAAACTAAATTAATGTGCTATTTTCAATATCATGTATGTTAATAAAAAGACAAGTATGTAAACTAAATTAGGCCACGTAAATAAGCAAGTAAACAAATTAGTTACATTTTAAACAATAGACTGCAAAGAATTCTAATCTTATGGGATTTTTGACCTATTAATTATGTAATTCCAAAAATGTATATGCACAAAAAAATTGGCTACATTTTAAACAATAGACTACAAACAAATGTATTTGAGAACAAATATTACAACTAAGCAGAATATATTCCAATGACGTCAGAGATACACCCTGCCAATATACACGGTCCAGCAGATGTCAAAGGTCCCCCTTGACCAATCAAAAAAAAGTGGAACGTCCTTCACTCGGATCTATACTACTTAGGGCAATAGTGTGTGTGATTGATAAATACAATTTTAGTTACTGTTAAGCTCGGTCATTATCTTACTTGTAGTCATTATCTAGATGATCATTAGCAGCTAAACTTGCTACGGAGTTGAGGGGGTTGCATAGTGGGGTGTTCTCTCTCTAGGGTCTAGCTGATCCAGTGATGTTCATTTTATGCATTCAATGACCGCTAACTTGTATTGCTTCATCAGTAATTGCCACATAAATTCTCATAATTACATTAATAGGCTGTTACATGCTGACAACATTAAATGCTACGTATTCTCGATCTTTAGTAATTATTATATTGTTTTGCTGAAAGTGCTAATGCTGTTAACTCGCTATAGCTACGCTCTAAATTTTGATGCATGGAATTTCTTTGCCTACTCGATAGTAGATACTAACCCTGATGATGCCAGAACATATATATATATATATATATATATATAAATATTGAGGAGGCAGGTACCGGTTTCTTGGTATCAGCCAGTTCACTGTTTTCGTGTTTACTAGTTTAACCAGTTGTTTGTACATATTGTCAAGATTTACTGTATATAAGAGACGAATTCAGTTGTAAATAGAGAAGTAGTTAGTCGTGTTCTCTTAATCAGTGCACCCTAGCAATGCTACAAGAGCGGTTAGTAAAGCTTATATGCAATACCACTGTCCGTGAAACAATGTATCAAGTACTAAAGATCTGGACTAAATCATGTATACTGATAGAACTGAGTAATGGCCTGCTATAGGAGGCATAGGAGAGAAAGTGGCAATAACTGCCAAAGCAAAGCATGATAGTGGTCATAAAAAAGAAATAACAAACAATTCTGCATCACTAGACCCCGAAAGGAACGGGTGTGCATAAGGTCATAAGGCGGCCGAGAAAATCCTGCAGCTGAATTACACCTTATGCAGCCCTCCTCAATTCCGTAGAAAGTTTAGCTGCTCATGGCCATCTAATAGGATATAGCAGTTATAAGTACGACTGAATTTAACTAAACTTAAAATTTTATTGATAGATTGCGCACAGAGCTGCCCTATTTTAGAATAAAATAAATGTAAATAACACATGCACAAGCTGCCAATGGCAGAACTAAATATAAATGTCAGCTTGTATGAACGTATGCCTTGTTTGATAGGTTGCACTGATTTGTCTTTAGTATATGGTGCGATGATTGGGATGCTGATAAGGAGAGGCGGGATGCAGAACTTGTTTGCAGTAGCTATTTGAGATTCAAGTTGGTGCCAGTGACCAGTTGTTTCTGTGATTTGTGCTGCGCAGAATTTTACAGGGTAATTGAACGATTTATGATCAAGTTCGGCTATTACATCTAGCTTTGAGGTTTTCATTAGAGATTGTTTTGCTATCAAGAATCTGGTGTGAGCACTTTTGATGTCGAATACGATTTGTTGGTTGGGAGACATGAGAATTTCAAGGTCTGTTCTTGTGAATGACTCTGTGAACATATTCAATTTTTATCATCTTGATGTCCGATATTTTGTCTGGAGTGTATTGAATAAGGGTGATTTGAATTTGCGTTTTGTTGTTAAGAGTGGATTTATCAATTAACAGGTTTGATTTTTGGCTCTGATCCACGTAGGAGTTGAGATGATTTCAGTTTTCGAAAGTCTATCATTTGTAATTTGATCAAGGAGCTGTTAGATTCATGGAGAGAGTTGTATTGCTGACCTTGACAGTAGTTTTTCTTCTTCTTCAACAGTGATTGTAGTTTTGGGGAGTAAGGTGATGACTTTTATTGGTTTGAAATGTAGATGTATATTAGTGTTAAGTTGTCTGAAGTCAATACAGAGGTGGTGTTTGTTTCCCTACTTGATAAAGACAATTGGTGAGGCATATGGGCTGTGACTGCATCGAATTATTCTAGTGTTGAGTAGGTCGGATATGGTTTTTGCGTACTGATCTTGCATTTGTACGGGTACTCTCCTGCATGCTTGTTTGATTGGTTGGTCTGAAGTTTGTCTCGATGCAGTGTTCAACTCCTACTGCTTTGCCCAAGCTGATTTCCTGGTCATTAAAGATTGTTGCATTCTGTTGTAATATATCATTGATTAGTTGCCTTTCCCCTGCTTTAGGCGAGGAAGAGGTTCAGTTGTAAAAATATGAACATTAAAAGTCTCTTCTTCAATTGTTAGGCTTGCTTGAGATGAAAATAGGTTTATTTTTCTTGACGTACTTTTCTATAGGGATGCCAGTGATTGTGATGTCTTTTGTTCTTAGCACAACATGTTTATTGGAGTTGTATAATATGGCTGTAAAAGCATAGTTGTTGTTGACACTAACGAAGTTGTTGAGTATGGTGATGTTTGAGTTCCATATACTGTATGTGCTTGTGATGACTACTTTGCCTAATAGAGGTTTCTTTGATACGATTTTCGTTAGTTTCCAATGAAAGGGCTTGAGTCTTAAATTGTCGGTTAGAGAGAATTCCAAAGTGCTGGTGCCCTTGGTTATGAGAGAGACTACATGTTTGTCCTCCTTTATGGTAAGTGTCGGATTGGAGTAATCTATGAGGCAATTTTTCTCTGTTAGAAAGTCACGACCCAGTATTATTTTGTACTGAAGAGGCTAATTTCTAGTGTCGATGATGTGGACATCTTGGTGGACCTTAATGTTTTGTATTGTTAAAAAGGGCGGCCTTTACTAGACCCTTTATGTTGACGTAGTCTCCCAAGGCTTTGTTTGTAGTAATGTCTTTGCGTGTCCATCCTATGTTCTGAGCGCAGGCATTAGCCATGAATGTTATGGAGGCACCAGTGTCTACTGTAGCTTTTATATTGCAGCTGCTTATTGTTACTGGGATTAAGTATCTTTCAAGTAAATTGGTGACGATCAGTCGCTCTTTCGCTTGGCTGAGGACAGCGCCCTTATTCGTTTAAATCATCTTTGTTTTGATGGTTTTGCTTGAGAATTTCTAGGTCTTCTGCAGTGTAATACCCATCGTCGTTAATTGAGTAAACAATAGCTTTGCAATCTTGTTTGAGGTGACCTTTTTCTCCACATTTTCAACATTTAACAAATGAGAAGTGTGTAGGTTTCTCTTCTATAGCCTTGTGTAGTGCATCATTTTTAAAAACTGTGCGGAGTGGTTGAGGTTGGGGTGTGCCACATTGTTGGTATATCCTTTCACTGTTTTCTATCGCTATCTGAATGTTGACAGCTTTTTTGATGAGTGTGTTTATGTCATCATCGATGTCACATTTGCTCTTAAATTTCACTTTCATGGAGGAAGGGAGGCCAGCATGTACATACAAATATAAGTCTTGTGCTTAGTAACGCTTTTCTTATTGTGATGATAATCATCATAGGCGGTCGACTTTATGGATGTAATTGATTATATATTCGTCTTTTTCTAGTTTGCATGCATAAAGTTGAATTCAGTACTGTTTTCACATGCATTCATTGTCAAATTGTTCATTCATAGCCAGACCCGTAGCATACATGGTAGTCAGGTAGTCAGTGTCTACCATAAATATAAAAAAATTATGATACAATTTCAATTTTATTTCCCCAGATTATATTTGATTATTTTATTGATGCTGATCTATATTCAAATTATAATTTATAGTGAAAATTCTTCGGCTTACTAGAAATTCAAAAATTCTAATGTAAATACTGTATAATTTACAGGCACGAATGTGATCTTCTAATTTCCGATCACCAACCAACCATTTGTACGCCATATGCGGCAAAATTATGAATTCTGATGTAGTCAGAATTTATAATGGCTACTACCCACATGTATATTGAATAGCATAACTCTTTCTACATACTTGTTGCTTCTAAAGATATTTCCGCTTGGTGGAGAATGCTGTAAATAAACAACGCCACTTGTGGTGAAATTGTGAATCTTGAGTAGTCAGATTTTAAAATTACTACTACCGGCATATTTATTGAATAGCAAATTTCCCTCAACACATTTCTGATTGGTGGATAATATGCAAATAGCTATGAAATTTTGCCATATGTGACAAAATTCAGCATTAATTGTAGTCAGATTTAAAATGGACTACTATCAGATATAGTGATTTAATACGTTATTGGATGCGTTGTTAAATATCGAAGGCGCCAATACCATTGTAGAACCAGTATAAAAAAGCTGAGGCTGAAACTTTAAACTAACAATATCCTGTTTCAGATAATAGTTTTAAAATGAATAAAAGACAATAACTATTAACTCTGCTTAAATTGTGCATAATATATCCCAGAGTTGTAACTGGGCCTGGCTTGGGCAGTAAAATTAAGAGTGACGCTGGCCCGGGATCAGAAATTTCTGCAAAATATATCTAGAATTGTTCAACATTTTATTAATAAATATGCACTTCTTACAATAAAATATTACATCAACTACAAATATTCAATTGACTAATTATATATTAAAAAGTAAATTCATTTTTTATGTTGCACCATAAACATATATTTATTATTAAAACTGTATTACAATTAACAATTTAAAAATATATATTGAAATCCTTTTCCAGCAGTGGAAAAATACTTACTTGTAGCCGATCACTTTTGATTTGATGCCATCACAAGTTAATTTTATTGTTAAACAGTGCAGTTCATGCAAAAATGTTTTCATTTTAGTATTTTTAATTATATGCTCAAATTTTAGATTTACAAAAATCTTATAATGGTTTTGGATATTACGGTCCCGCGCCGGAACTGGGCTCGAATATATTATTGCAACTGGCCGGACCGGGATGGGCTTGGTTTTTGGTTTAGTGGCTCAGGCGTGGTTAAAACTTTGATGTGTAGTTGTATTGTATATATATATATATATATATATATAAGTTATATAATATTTTTTGGGAATTTTATGATAATGTCATTAACATCAATGAAAATTGTAAAGATAAAAAAATTGTAATAATCTTAAAAAAATGATTTTTTATTGCACTGCTTTGACTGCTATAAATATTTAGGGTTGCTACAGGCCTGTTCATAGCTGTTACTAACTTATTGTAATTGGTTTTGATGTTGGCATCTAAGTTAAGGTACACTTGTAAAGCTCTGTTTTTGAGAAAGAGAGGCATTTGTGTAGCTCCATTTTGTTTGGTTCTGTTGGACGAGGTAAATTTCAAAAAGAACTATCTACTCACGGAAGGATTGTCTCTTTATATCGAATTTTCCGGTGAAGTATTGTGGCATTTTTTGCAATTTAGGATCAGTCTTTAGAGGTTGGTCAGGTAAAATAGACACTCTCTTCTTAGATGCCATATTAAAGATATCATGAGGGCTTACAATCAGTGGTGATGTGATGGGCGGTGAAATTGGTCTGAAGCCAGACGGACTTGGCAATGAGGGGATCCAGATAGGCCTTGGAGGCTGCTGCTGCTGCTTGTGATGATTGACTAAGTTTAGTCATTGGTTTCATTAGATTAGCTATTGTATCTAATATATTAGTATGAAATACATTTAGGTTTTCCCACGTAGATGTTTCAAAGATGGTAAGCTGTTCCTGTGTTACAAAATTGGGGGTATTCTGAGAGTTGTTGATTGCATTTGGTGGTTTTCCAAAGATTGTATTCTCGATTCCTTGTCATTGAGTTTTTCGGCTTGAATTAATACTTGTTCAACTAATTTGGTTTTCGTTAAAGCTTTTAGTGCAGATTGAGTATAGGTAATCATTTTCAATATTCAGTGTTAAACCAGATAAGAGAGGAGTAGCATGGTAGTAATAAAGTCGCAGCAAGTTCTCGAGATGTAACAATGCAAGACACGTCCTTTAGTAGGGTAATGTTGAACAGAAAAGTAAGTAATCTGATTGATGAGGCTTTGAATAGTAAATAAATGAATAACTTATGAGTTTGAAGAGGTGTCAAAGTTTTCAAAAAGAGATTTTCAGTGAAAAGTTTAAGAACAGTTTCTAGGTTGGCTTCTTTTAACAGTCGTGGGTCACCATCTAGCATCATAAGAGTTAGCATAACAATAACAAATAGTATAGAGCCATAACTTGATGAGAGCATAGTATCTACTATCGCATAGCCAAAAGACTTCAATGCACCATTTAGAGAGCAGTTAGTAAAGGTTATATGCAATACCACTGTCCGCAAAACAATGTATTGAGTACTAAAGATCTGGACTAAATCACGTATACTGATAGAACTGAGTAACGGCCTGCTATAGGAGGTATATTAGAGAAAGTGGCAATAACTGCCAAAGTGAAGCATGATAGCAGTCATCAAAAAGAAATAACAAACGATTCTGCATCATCTAGACCCCAGAAAGGAATGGGTCTGCATAAAGTCATAAGATGACTGAGATCATCCTGTGGCTGAATTACACCTTATGCAGCCCCTCACCCTCAATTATGTTGAAAGTTTAGCTGCTCATTGCCATCTAATAGGATATAGCAGTTATAAGTATGAATTGAACTGAACTTAAAATGTTATTGATTGGTCACGCACAGAGTTGCCCTATTTAAGCTTAAAATAAATGTAATTAACACATGCACAACCTGCCAATGGTAGAACTAACTATAAATGTCTATAACCACGTCATCAGCATGATACGCTACTTGGGATTGATTTGTGTGGAAATGGAGACGTCTAGGAGGGAACAGTGTAAGTGCATTGAGAACAGAAATGAGAAACAAAAACGAGGAATGAAAATGAGGAACAAAAGAGGGCGGCAAATCATAGCACCAATGCCACAATATATATATATATATATATATATATATATGTTTGATTGATAATGGTTATCATGCATGTGTATTTAGTGAAGTTATCCACCATAATGAGAATGTATTGATAGCCAGCATTATCCTTAGATAGCTGATCAATATCAAAATGTATGTATAATCTAATTTGTTGTTGAAGAACTAATTTTTTGTAACTCACTGTGCTGTGATGGAAAGTGGGTATTGTTAGTAATGAGACAGGTTTTGCATTTATTAATAACATCATAAATGATTGATCAGAGGCCAAGACATATAAATTGAGTATTGAGTGTTTGGTTAATACCAGCATGGTTTCATTCAATAAATTTTCTTGTTATCTCATGCTTTTAGTATTTAGGAAGTGCTATGCAGTTATGATATTTATCAGACACAAAAAGATGTAAGTTCCCATTTATATGAATTGAAATATTTAGTTAGTGTTTTATCAAGTTGTATGCTTGGTTGTTTGATTTTTTTAATTAATTGTAATAATTGTACATAGTATTTTTGGTGTTTTATTATATCTATTTCTGTTATTTCTTCTTTCATTTGAATGGGTAATAATGTGTGTCCTTGTCTATCTGTATTGACAACTGGGAGGTTGTCATATGTTGTCTTTGAAATGAAGGGAAATGGGACCTTATCATATAATTGTTTGGTCTTGTCATGAAGGTAATGTGTTTCCCTTTTTAATGAACTGTGGTGAAGCTAAAATTTGTTAAATATTCAATCCAGTGAGCTATGATATTAGATCTATCACCTGAGAATTTCTTAAGCCAACAGGCTAGAATTGTCAGTGTGGACAGTGAAATGAAATTTCTTGAGGCTTTCAACAAGTGCAAGCATTTCTAATTTTGTAGAACCATAATTGTGTTTGGATGATTTAAGTTTTTTACTGAAGTATTGTATTGGTGATTTGATTCTGTTAATGAATTGACTTGCTCCTATGGAAACAGAACTGGCATCATAGTAAAAAATGAATTCTTCAGAAAAATCTGGCATATTAAAGTTGGCAATTTCTTTAATTCTGTTTTGAATTTATCAAGTTTGTTTTGATGTTGCCATGACCACTCAAAGGTATGTTTATTTTTTAGTAGGTTAGACATGTTAATGGTTTATCTGATATGTTTGGAATAAAAGCTTGATAATAATTAAAGAAGTCTAAAATATGTTGTAGATATTTTTAGTAGATATTTATCAATTGTAGCTAACGCATCTTTCTTTTGGCTGATTCTGTTATGTTCAATTTTTCTGCTGATGTTCATAATAGATTACAATTTTTCCCATTTACTTTTAAACCAGATTTTTTTATTAAATGTAGAATTTTGTTTAATTTATGGATGTGTTCATCCACAGTTTTAGTTGCAACTTG
This sequence comes from Hofstenia miamia, assembly GCA_900660155.1. Classification (NCBI taxonomy): domain Eukaryota; kingdom Metazoa; phylum Xenacoelomorpha; order Acoela; family Hofsteniidae; genus Hofstenia; species Hofstenia miamia. Next base: position 467,823 of record CABFPE010000115.1, on the reverse strand, counting down.
TATATCATTGATATAATCTGCAATTTTGTTTTCTAAATTATTTACTGATGTTTGTAATACTTTGGTTACATAGCATTGAAATGTGGCAGGGGCATTACATAGCCCAAAAGCCATGTAAACCAATTCAAAGAGACCATATGGTGTAATTAAAGCTGTTTTTTCAATTTCAGATTTATGCATCAGAATTTGCCAGTATGCCTTGCATAGATCAAGCATGGTAAAAAATAAATTTTGGAAAGCAGTATATAATTATTTCATCAATGCAAGGTAAGCATCTTTCTTTGTGATATCATTTAACTTTTGAAAATCAATGCAAAGGCAATACTTGTAATTTTGTTTTATGAAAACAGTTGCAGACACAATAGGACTTTTAGATGGTTGCATTATTCTGTTGTTTAATAAATCAGTAATGATCTTGGAATATTCCTGTTTAAGATGTTCTGGTACTGGATGTACAGGTTGTCAAATTAGTCTGGAATGTGTTGTCTCAATGTAATGATTTTCAGCAATGGCTTTGCCAACACTAATGGTATTGAAGTTGAATATTGATGAATGGGTTTTCAATACAGAGATCAAATGTGTAAGTTGTTCAGAGGTTAAATGTGGATTTGTTTTTTTGATTAACTATTGGAATCTGCATTTTACCTGTTTGGTTATCTGGTATCTCTAAAGATAGAATAGGTTTTGATTTGTTTTTAACTATTGTCACAATTGGTGATGCAAAGATTTTTATATTTTTTTGGGTGTTAGGGTTATCAAATTGCATCTTTTTTTAAAATAGCAGTATTTACCCTATTGTTGTGACTCTTTAAAATGGATGCCAGCATGACAACTTTCTTCAAATTTAATCCTTGCTGATGATCAATAACAATGTCTGAATGGATTTTGGTTTTGTATTATAAAGTAATAAAGCACCAACTGAAAGCCTTGATTTTTGTGGTTTTGATTAGAGGCAATGTTATTGAATGATTATTAAAAGTTTGAAGATGTGTAGTGATTTTGTTGTTATTGGGAACTATTGTTATTGTTTTATCTTGAAAATTAATTATGCAAGCATATTTTTCCAAAAATCTTTACCCAGAATAAGCTTATATGGTAGAGCATGGTTTATTGTATCAATGATAAGCATGTCATAGGTAAATTTGTTGTTGGTGATTGTAAATACTAGTGATTTGATAAGTCCCTTGGTGTTGAGATAATCACTAGAAGCATTGATAAGGCAATGATTATGTGATTCAATATTTTCTCTAATAATGCCAATTAAATTTGCACATGTATCTGAATTATAGAGAAAGATGCTCCAGTATCTACTGTTGCATGGATAACAATCCTGTTCATTATTATTTGAATGATGTTCTTATTCAATGCTGTAGTTACAAGAATCAGTTGTGTGTGTATAAGCATTGGCCCTCTTACTCATTTAAAGTGTCTTCATCTTTGGTGCTAAATTCATAAATATCTATATCATCTGTATAGTAGCAGTAATTAGGTGTAAAGTTTTTGTGCAGTTAGGACTATTATGTTGTTTTTGTCCTCATTTCTTGCAATAAACTTTGTTTAAGTTTATTACTATTGTTGACTTATCAGAAGATTGATCTTGTTTAGAATTTGTTTTGTTAGAGATAGGTTGATTTTTTGCACCTGTTTTGGATGTCCTAATAGTAAACAAGGATCATCTATTGCCAAATTTAAGTAGTAATGTTTAGTATTATTTTATATTGATTGCATGCTGTGGGTGCTTGAAAATAGTCATGAATGGTTTGAATGAGCAAACTGTAATATTACTTAGTGGTGGTGTCCAAAGAGATGTAGTAGTTATAGGATCTCCAGTTAAAAAGCTTGGGAACTGTATGAGCATGTGTTCCTGGCCAGCTCTTTGTATTAATAGGTTTTGCTCATAAGAGAAAAACCATTCCTTAAACATTGGTGATATATTGTGGGCTTTACCTGATAATTTTCATGTTAGCATTCTGATTTTAAGAGTGTCATCAATCACCATTGTTGGAAGTTTTGAAACAAATGTTTTTTTTCTTTTGATTAATGTTTTCTAAATTTTGTAATTTATTGTCAATGGCATCTAATTTGTTATTTAATTGGTTTATAAAAGTGTTGTCAAAATCAGGCTTTTGAAATTGATCCCTTTGGATGTTATGTCATCAATGGTAATAGGCATTGAGTGAGAGAATTGATTTTTTAGAATGGTAGGGCACTGATATAAATGATGTCCTTTATTTTTGTGTTTGGATCTGGTATTTTAGTGAGCTTAGGAGCTAATTTACTTTGAAACATTTGCAAACTAGTCAGTTGTGTTTGAGTCTCCTTCATTTCTTTTTTAATACTGCATTTTCTACTTCCTGTGATATTAATTGTCCACTAACTTGTATGTTCTGGATATTTCCTTGGTTGACTTGTTTTAATAATTTTGTTTTAGCTTGTAGGAGTTTGAATCTCTCTTGGTATGATAATTTCATTTTCTTTTGGAGATGTGAATTTTTGTGTTCAAGTGCATTGAACTTGAGAAGGATATCATGGTTCTCCTTTTTTAGTTGAACACAGTTCATTTCTAAGTTGTCCTTTTCCTCATTTAATGATTTTATTTCATCATGTAAAGCTTGGTTTTACTTATGTATTTGATCAAGTCATCTGGCATTTTCAATTTGCATAAGTTTGAATTTTTCTTTAAGCTCTATGAATTGCTTTCAAAAAATGCAATCCTTTCACAAAGTTCCTCTTATGAGTGGTTGTCATCAGGTGTTAGTGTGATAGGATTAGTTTTCCCAGAGGATTTTTTTGTTTTCTGATTTCTGGTATTTAGCATTTTTGTCATTTGCTTGTCAAAGGGCTTCCACTAGTGAATTTAGCTGGTTTGGTCAAAACTAATAGCTAGGTAAGTAGTTAGGTAAGTTAGGGTTTTCTGCAATAATGTGTAAAATGAGATTTCCATCTACAATCCAATTGTAAAGGGCTCCATCTCTTCTTTATAGTGTTCAACATCTTCTTCTTTATAATAAATCCCTCTGACAGGGGCATGGTTACTTGTAAAACAATACTTGTACATGGAATTTATTTAATTGGACTTTCCCCTGACAGTGTTATAGTTAATTCTGAAACAATATGTGTACTCAGAGTCCAGCAGTGGTTTCCATGTGGCATTGGTGAGAAATCAGAATGTATTCTTACTAATCTTTCTTATTAAAGGCTTTGAGTAAATACATGGATTGACTGATGTTTCAAAACTAACTTACTCCTCCTGCCTATACAGACCTGTGCAAAAGTAACAAACACTCACTACTAAAAAAGTGTTTTCACTCAGAAAGGTTTATGTGAAAAGTTTATAAGCAAAATAATATTTGCTGCATGAGATATGTTCAACAAAGTGACTCATGCCACAGTTGCTCAGTGCATACACAGACAAAGTTAGTAAAAATAAGTCGTTTTGTGATTGGTTGCCAGCTTTAGTCATGCACAAGTAATTAACACTTTTAAAACATCAAAATTTATTGGTGATAATAACAACTAAATTGATTCAAGCAAAATTTAAATAATGAAAAATGAAAACAGTACAAAACAGTATTGTGTCAATAATTTGTATGTCCACCCTTGTTTTCAATAACAGCTGTCATTCAACATGGCAATGAGTCATACAATTTCTGAATATCACAAACAGAAATTGCATAAAATTCATTTTTCACAGTAAGCCACAATTCATCCAGACTTTTAGGTGAATGCTGCCATATTGTCTCCTTTAAAATATCCCAAACATGCTCAATAGTGTTGAGATCTGGGCTTTGTGGTGGCCAATTACACAGGTAATGAATTGCTTTATTTTCTAGATATTGGCAAATTGGTCATGAGAAGGGACAACTAGCCCCATCCTGTTGAAAGATATGTCTTGTATTGTAAACTAAAGGCAATGCTTCATCCAATATTCTTTGATATTCAAGGCTATCTGTTGCATCTAAACAATATTTGTGTACCATAATAATGTACAGCTCCCCATACCATAATATACATCCTGAATTTCATAGTACCTGTTACATACTTTGGGTTGTTCCTTGCTTTCAGAGGCTGATGCACATACTGCCTTGACTTCATTCCATTTTCAACTTTTTGCTAAAAATATAATTGCTCCAGTCTACATTTGTCATTTCATGATTTCCAACTGCATAAGTAAGCTGCTTTTGTCTTTGAGAAGCATTCAATGCAGGTTTTCTGGCTGATATTCTGCCAAACAGATTGTTCTTCCACAACACATGCTTCACACTATCAGTAGATATTGCCTCATTGAAATTGCAATCATATTTCAGTTCATGAGCTGTCTTGTAAGGAAATTTTTTTGATTTGATGACCATTTTTCTTGCAGTAGTATTGGAAAATTTATATGGTCTACCAGATCTGGGCTTATTTGTGAACCCAAATCTTTGTCTGTTATTTCATAGAATTTTCACAACAGATGAATGTGCAATATTGAATTCTTTGCAAATCATATTGGGGTTGTTTCCAGCTTTAGCACATTAAACAACTTTATGGTGAATATGCAAAGGTATGGCAGGCATCTTAACATAAAATTTATGATTTAGTGATAATGTACTCACCAAAATATTGTTGAATAATTTCAGAGTAAAAAATCAACACAATGTAAAGAAAAAAAATCTGTGTCTAATAATGAGCAAGTGTACAAATAGTGTTTGTTACTTATGCACAACTAAAGCTGGAAACCAATCACACAACTACTAATTTTTACTAACTTTGTCTATGTGTATGCACTGAGCAACTATGGCATGAGTCACTTCATTGACCATATCTCATGCAGCAAATATTATTTTGCTTATAAATGTTTCACATAAATCTCTCTGAGTGAATATATTTTTTAGTGGTGAATGTTTATTAGTTTTGACAGGTCTCTATACTATATTCTAATTAAAGTTAAAAGTAAACAGAAGATTGTGTTAGGGAAAAGTGGCCACATTTAGCAAGCCAATACAGATAACCTTTTAGAGGAGTTGTATAAGGCTAGAGCCCTAATTAGATTAAGAAACACGAAGCCCTAACTTTTGAGTGGAAGTTGTGAACTTAAGTGCTGAGTAAAATAACCTAAGCTCAGTGCATTTGTCATTTTGTGCAATTTAGGTGAATCATTAATAATACATTTCTTTACAAAAGAATAGCAGTGCAAGTGCCCTATCCATATACCTAACCTTGTTAATAGATGGCTAATAACCAGCTTGTCTGCTGAATGGGTGTCCTTTACTGATACATTTGAAAAATTAGAAATGCATTTTATAAAAGTAACAGTCAAATGAAAATATGTAAAATGAATTTACTGAGAATAAAGTGAACAGAATTGAAATGAACAAAATTCAGATATATATACAAAAGTTTACTGGTATTTGTAAATAAAAGCATACAATAAGAAATATAGGCAAGCATGTGGCAGATATAAATTGATGTCAGCTAATCAATTTTACTGTGAGTTTAAACTTAGCAGAAATTCAAACTAAAATAAAATAGCACTGTTTCATTTCAGCAAATTACAATTACAATAAATTCGAAATAATTAAGATTGAAATTGTGATAAGTAAAGGAATGAAAAGTCCAATTGCTGTCATTATGACATAATATATATATATATATATATATATATATATATATATATATTTATGTATGTGTATCGAATAAACAGTAGATAAATTTCAGTTGACATGAAATTCTATAGGTCACAACTATACTGGCATTCCAATCTTAAACCTAAGAGATGAGGAAAACTCTAAGTAAAAAATGAAAATTGTTGTTACGCATGAAGGATTTATGTAAATGATTTTGAGTAAATGTTACAATCTGCAGTAGTTGAAATAAAATGAAGATTCATTTCGAGATCAGATTAAAAAAATGCTCTGTACGTTTTAAGAACCCGCTAACTTCCTCTTTGTACAATTCCCACGCACACTTGCGCTTTGTACACATTAACTTTCAAATAAAATTAGGCAAATTCAGAACTTTTAAATTATTTTGATACACAATGATATTTTTGATGAGATGCAACAAACATGTTTGGTATGATATTTAGACGGAGGAACATGGAAGAATACGCTACATTTGAATCTGTAACTAAGGGATACACTGACAGCTGGTGTCTGTGAGAAAAAGTTTTTCTGTGCACCTTAATTTTAAAAACCTGAAGGAGTGGAAAAAACAATTCTGCCCATGACAGCCAGAAAACGCTTGAATTTGATCTAGATTGCTTATTCATGCTGCTTAGTTCATGGGAGTCTGTAACAAAAATGACTGAGAAAATGTTTTCAGCATGTTTCATTCACAGAGGCATCCTCAAAAGAGAATGATAGCACAAATATCAAGGAAGCAGATATGGGGAAAATTTAGGATCGACTAAAGAAAGCCGTCTTAATGACATTCGTGACTAAAGAGGACTACATGGCAATTGATGATGATGTGGAAACTGCTGCTCACTTGACAGATGAAGATATTCTCAATAATATATTAGCTAAAACATCTGGTGAAAAAAGCAGTGAAGAGAGGGAGCCAGTTGTCAAAGATGATGTCAGAAATAAAGCTGCTGACTGTTTGCAAAAGTTGAAAGTATTTGCGCTTCATTCGGGCTGGTGCACGGATGAACACGTCAAAGCAATCGATAAACTGGATAATCTCATTGTTCAAAGTGGTGTATCTAAAGCAATACAGAAAAAACTTATTTTGTTCAGTAATTTTGTATGAGCAAATAGTCCTAAACGCAAATAGTTGGCCATAATCTTTATAGTAAACAAATTATATATTAATAAGCATTGTCAATATGGCGTACCATTTTTTAAATCTATTGTAGGTACTCTATAGTGATGTTTAACTGTATATAAATCTGAATCAAGTGTCATCCTGAATGAAAATGACGATCTACCCATGTGCAAAATGACAATAGCCCTTCATTAAGAAGCAATAATTTTCCTGGATAACGAAAGCATGAAAGGTGAAGTGCCTGTTGGTTTTCTAGTATATCAGAAAGATTGTCTTCACTTTTCTCATTGAAGGAGGTCCAAAATCGCAAGTTGAATTCCATTGCCTCACATCAAAACGTTATCAAAAGTCTTTGAATTGCAGCCATTTCACTATTCACCATTCTCATGGAGTCACGGTTTGGGATGCTGTCTACAATTTAGGCAGATCCCCACAGATCTTTGTCAATTTGGGAGCAAAAGTGAATACTGCATATTACCGAAATGTCATTCTTAAGCAGCTACAAACCTGGTGCATTACTGCGTTTGAGGCACAGAGAAGATCACACTTCAGCAAGATAGGCGACTGTGCATGAAGCAAGCCCTTCAAAATGTGGCTGTGGAACAACGGCATACATTTTCTAAATGAGAACGTCAACTTTGCTGGATACAGTAACGTATGCACGAGATCTACAAAATGTGGAAGATTTAAAGGTTGCGGTGCCCAGAATTTGGGAATTGTTATCACTTCCTGTTACTAACAAAAATTATAATTTATTACTGTTAGTTTTCATTAGAAACATAAATTTTATGTTATTTATGAAACAGATTGTAAATTATCTCTGAGCTTATTAATAACTTCTTCTCACTAAAAAGCAAACAATAAAGACGTCGAAACAACTGTAAAGAAGGTGAAAACAGGAACAACCACACTCATCATTGGAAGTAGCATCATCAAAAATGTTCATACACGTCATCTTCTTTAAGATTAAATCACAACCATTCATTCATACCAAGCATCAATAAAAAAATTGCGCAATACAAAATTACACATGTTGACACTATGATGTTCAACACTGGTCTAATCAATGTGCTCAATTCCAATCCCTACACGTTCTGCTCAACGTTAGACAACATCATCACAGAAGTGAGGAAAAAATTCACACCTCACCACATCTACCTCCTTGAAATTATCCTGTCTGTGCTGATCATAATCTCTCGAAAAACGTTGCAATTAAGCACTGCAATCAAATCATATTAATTCCACTCTTCTTGCATATAATGGCATCCACCTGTCTGATAAACATCTCTCAGTCTTTATCCACAATCTAAGGAACTTCATTTACAGCTCTTCAACGGTCTCAAATCAATATAACTCCTTGCGTCACTAAACGATTTCCTATGCTAAAGCAGTATCCTACAACACACGCCATGCTATACTGCTAAATGTAAAACTATTATATATACATGAGACAACGACTCACACACACAAACAACCTGCATTATAAACACTACTATGAAATATCACTAAAATTTAGCAAATCTTTTCTGAATTTTATCTATTACTACTTTTTTAATAATTTAATTATGTTAGCAGTGGATGTAGAGTTAAGTCCTGGCCAAATTTATGAATGTAATCTTGATAATTTACAGAATTGTTATAAGGACCTATTTTAAATATATTTTTCTAAACGCGAGAAGTCGGAATTCAAATAGAAATCATTTTCTTAAAATTGCAACTCAATTTAGCTCAAATAATATTTATTCTATTACAGAAACTTGGTGAAACAATGACATCAATCTAAATCAAATTTGTTCAATCAAGACACCGAAAATATGAATATTTTTTTAAAAATAAGCGTAGTAGAGGTAGTGGGCTTATGCTAATTGCAAAAAAAATCTTAAATCCAATACATAAGAAAGAATTTGAATCAGATAATTGTTTTTGAATCATTGAATCGATATTAATGAATTAATTAATGTAGTTATGAATAGGAAAAAAATTTTCTGCTGACACGGTGGAGCCAAAAATATACTAAAAATGTGTCTCAAAGCCAGTCTGTGCAAAAAATGCAATGATGAATATCCACATCTAAATTTTGCCGATTTCATGCATTTTCATCGAAATTCTTATTTTCTCAAATTTCAGATTGCAAAGAAAAACTAAAAACAGTAGAATTGGAACAAAATATGAAGATTGATGGAAATCGTTGTTGCTAAATGCTTAACTGAAATTGTTGTTACAAATAATGATGGAAAATTTAATTTATTACTTTCTGATGGTGCTGAATACAATAGCTCTGCTCAGTAGCGTAACTGGCTAAGAGAGAAAGGGGCTGAACTATTTTACAAAGGACTAGGTTATCACTTCTACCACGAAAAATAATAGACTAACAAAGGAATAGGTGTTTTACTGAATTTTTCAATAATAAGAGTTTGGATACAAAACAAGTACTCTTCATTATTTCATTTTTACTTGATATTTTTAAACAATACCTAAATACTAATTAGAAAATATTAACGAGGTTAAATCTTTGTTGCTGGGAAAATTAATTTCTACAATCATCAAAATAAACTCAACATTTAAATACTAATTCATTTATTGTTAATGAACAAAATAATTCGAATGTAGACTTAGAAGACCGAGTAAAAAATGAGAAATAAAATAATTTAGATTGTCTAAAACCATTTTTCTCATTTTTATATTATTGAATGTATTCAAAAAATGCTCAAAATCAATGCTAATTGCTTTGGCTTGTTCAATATTAGTTAGCTTTAGATTTTTGAAGTGATCTTGTATCATTAATATTTTTAAATATGATTTAGTTGGCTTTGAATTATAAAAAAAATTCAAATACAACACTTCTGATAGCAAGTGCAAGACATTCTCTGATTGTAGCATTCTTGGAGAATGAATTGTGAATGTCATTGCATTTCATAAACTAGCAATTCTTTTCTCAGACAGAACCCAAATGCGTAATATAATAGTCTTTAACTAATTGACAAACATTATGCATAAATATCTTCAATTGTGTAGAAAGTCACAATGAGAACAAACAGAATTCCTTTCAGAATAGTGCTCTGAAGTGCCTAGAATGATTAACTTGGTGAAATATTCATTTTTTGCAATCTCTAGTGAATTCCTTGAAAAAAATTAAGCCCTCATAAAATGGGACAATAACTTCATTTTTAATTGATTCCCTTAAATTATAACTTTTTGCGAAGCAGTTCACGCACCACATTTGACTTTGTTCATGCCGTGTAGAGAGAATTTAAATGTTTTGCAAAAAATACCATATTCATTTGAGAATAGTTAATAGTTTCACATTTTAAAGGCACAGAAATAATTTTAGCACATATCGTCATCCATATCTTAGGATTACTGAGTTACTTAATAGGATTGGAGAACATTATTTGAAATGTAATCAAAACCAATTGTATCATTATGAATACAATAGGCAAGAATAGGCAAGAAAACCATTTTAAAATGGTCTTTAAAATTGATTTGGAATAATGTAGGAGATATTGACATTGATTACTTCGTGACAAGGTGTCAGCCTATTATAAATTTGTGATAAATACTTTCTGAAATCTATAACCTTAAAAATTTTTGGCTTTTACTTCACCTCATCACATGATTTATACAATACAATAAATTTCTTTGCTGTACCTAGCATGTAACTGTGCACATTTTTACAGACATAAAACAATTTGTACAAGTGAATTCAAAAAATTAAAGTTTTTTGGCTTAAATTCCAAACCAATAGATGATAAATTATAATGAATATATAAGTACTGTATGATGTTGCATCATTTATTGTGCTTATGATAATATAGGACGATCAGTGCTTAATCATGAAATAGTTCGTAAAAAATTAATATAGTATTTTATTAATCAAAGGGCCTCCCATATTCAAAAACCCTATCAGGGGGGCTCAAGTCCCGTGTCAGTTACGCCACTAGCTCTGCTGATCACATAATTTGAAACATGTTACTTGCCTGTCTCTTAAATTCATCAAATAGTGTTCAAAATAGTTGAAAAATATAAGGACGGCAACAACTTACTTAGAAGTGTCAAATGAGTTTTGCGAAGCTAAAACATTCAACACATACTTTCCCTTTACGATTCCAAATATGTATTTGAAAAAATTTTTTGAATATGTCTGCCGAAAAACGACGTTTTTTCTTAAAACGGTGCTGAAAAAAGTTTTTTTTGCTGCCTAAAATATTTTCTTGCTTATAATCGAAAACAGAACTTACTTGAAGAGAATATAAAGTTTAAATTCAATGGAATTTCTGATATTCCTAACAATAACTATTCACTAAACATATTAGGTGACTTTAACATCAACTATTTCAATTTTTATGAAACAAATTCATTGAAAGAATTATGTGACATCTGCATATCGCAATAAATTTATCAAATTTTAAAGCTTGTAAGAATTTTGAATTAAGAAAACATTAAAATTTAAAATTTTGTTAAATTGTCTATGGTAAGGATGACTTCCCGGAAAGCAAAGGTACATTCTGGCTCAAGCTCGGTTGGCGATCAAAACTCTTCCACCATACTTGATAATTCAGACGAAGGAAGTAATCATCTGCTCGAATGTACAAGTCCAGGTGCAACAAATGATGGATGCATTGTGTGGTTTCCAATTTGGTTGCTAACAAAAATGCCCTGCGGGTTTCTTAACCACTACTTTTGCTGTGGTTATTGCGATCAGTTATGTGGCCACATTAATGACCTTGTTCAAACTGCTTCACCACAGGCAAACCCTAACAACTACGCATCAGCTGTCCCCGCGTCCTTGCCACTACTTTTCTTGCACAACTTGTTTAGACAATTCGCAGTGAGGAGTCAGAACAAAGGAAATGCGCCAAGAATGTTATTGTCATAGAACAAAACCCAAATGCAAACGCTGGAGCGGAGAGACAAATCATTTGTCAACTGTTTGCTGATTTGAAGTTGGACATCAACCCCGACGTTAAGACTGTCCAATTTGGCCCTATTTCAGACAAGACTCGTTTTTAGTGTTATTATTACGTTACCATCTGAAAAGGACAAATAGAAAATTGTCCATCATGCAAAAGATACGTGAAATGTTACTTGCTGGAACTCCGTCTACATCAACCCTGATTACACAAAGAGTGAAAGAGATCAGAAAACAGTAGCAAAACTTATATCATATCTAATGGTGCTATTGCGGAAAAGAAAAAGTCTTCATGACTATATAATTCATCAAAAAAACCGTCTTGCTCATTGGATTCGCATTCCCTCGATTTTACTGCTGACACTTTCTTGCCTTCTGTTCTCCTCAGGAACACACGCTCAATTTGCAAAAAAATTGACTAACTTAGGGTATTTACTTCTCAAAAGAACACTCACTTTATCTGCACTGTCCACTATCAAATGACACATTTTACCGCTTATTGATAATTTGCAACATGCCTATTTGAAGAAAAGTTCAACATACATGGCTTGATCCTGCTTGTCGATGAGATCACATGCATACTTGACGAAAGTGATGATGTTATTCTTCAAACTTTCGATCTCAATAAGGCTTTTGACACAGTTCACAGCTTCTTGAAAAACTTAGTGCAGCAGGCATGGCAAGCGAAATTGTCAATTGGATTAAAGACAATCTCTCGGATCATTCATTCAGAGTCGCCTACACAGGGACCTACAGCACCAACACAGCGTTTTCAGTGGTGGCCCTAAGGGTCTTTTATTGTCCCTTTATTGTTCATTTTCTATATATCTGACTTACAGGGTTGCAATGGTCTGCTTGTTAAATTTGCAGACTATATGACCTCTGTTATTCGTGTTGAGAGCGATGCCATTATTATTTAAAAATGTTTGCAATGCCAACAGCCTCACTCTCAATAAGAATAAATCACAACAGATGTACATCAGCAAACGAAGACCCGGTTTTAATGTTTCCCGGACATTGACATACCCATTATTCAAAAGATGAAAATGCTTGGTGTCACAATTGACTCTCGGATAAACTGGTAGACTCACTTTGACAATCAAATCAAGAGAGCTGCATCAAGGTTCACTATTCTGCGGCAACTAAAACAAGTATGCTACGAAAGAGCCCTCACATCTATGTTTAGAAGTTTTGACTATTGTGCCATTCTACATGTTTGAATTCCAAGAATTCAGCGCATCTTTAACTGCAGTGGGAAGATAATCACTGGCCATGCTACTGCCGTTTCGGACGTGGATGTTGCTGAGAGGCGCCTCAAATTTGCCAAGGACATATTTTTCAAAATCCGCGCGAGTGATTATCCGCTAAACTTCCTCCTTTCCTATCAACGACTTGCTGTGAGAGCTAATCAATTTTTTCCTTTTATGACTACTCATTTTAACTCTAATTTTTGTTGATATTATCTGAAATTAAACGTTTTTCTTCTTCTTACATATTTCCTGATATAATTTGTGGATCCTCGACGATTGAGGTTTTTTAATATTACTCTGCGATTGATGAAGAAACTGAAGCTTAGTTAAACTCCATAACAGGCAAATGTCAAAAACTTTATATTATAGATGCGCTAGCATGCAATATATTCATAGAAAATAGTTTTAACCTTAACAAAAAAATATACCAGGCGATGTCTTAAATTCAAGCTTACTCTATAATGAACTCTTAAATTCACAGTTCAGTAAATCTTAATTTGTTCAAAATAGTGATTTAATACAAATTTTATATATTGGGAACGAATTCCTTATTGGACGCCAAGATAACAGATTATTCAATTAAATATAAATAACAGGTCTTACGCTGTGTTAAATGCAATATAAAAATACAAATAGAACTATTTACTTTTAAATTTAAATATTGATTCTAATTAGGGTATTTGACAAGAATAAAGTGATCCAATGAAAATGGTTGTTGTAAACAAATAGAGGTTTCGCCGAGTTATTCGGCCCACCCCAAATGGATAAATAGAAAAAATAAATAAATAAATTTATCTCATCATTAAATTCGCGAATAAAATCATTCACTTGTATTGACTTACTTTTTGACAATCCAATAAAAAGGCGAAATCATCAACTCAAACTCGATCGAAAATCCACTTTAAAATACTGTAAAATGAACTTATTTTAAATTTCAATTTCTTTACCAATCGCAAACAACTATGTTTAGAATAAAATTATTGCAAAATGGCGAAGGTATAGAATAGGTGCATGCAGAGGAAATAAACTCTAATACAGGTTTAAAACCCAATAAGAAATGCAATAACATACGTAAATATTAGATATAGACCAATAACTTTACATAAACAATAAACAATGAATTATAAATATATCGGAAAACAGCCGACTTATCAATTAGGTTAAGAAAGAGCTTAATTATGTTCAAGAAATACATCTTAACATGATAGCATTTACAACTCAATAATTTTTTAGGTACCTATTGGGAAAGAAGCGGTCAAATTTAGTCGATAGAGATCGCGATTTTGGCAGTCGGTGTCTGAGATTCTCCTTGGCGTAGTCGGTTCTTTCAGGTAGTAGGTCACCTAAAAGACGACTATTCTTCGTAATGGACTCATAAAATTTGAAGTCCTTGGATTTGACAATATCTTGGATTGGGGTGTAATTTGATATAACGCCCCACCTAACTGCCTTCTTCTGCACTGCATCGATAAGGTTAATCTGATAAAGTGGAGATCCACCCCAGACTTCAATGCCATATGTCACCACAGATAGAACTAAGGAATTATAAAGAAGTTGAAGCTCAGTTTTCTCATATCCCTGCCTTTTCAGTTTAAGCACTAAGTAAAGATTACGCGAAGCTTTTTTGGTGATAGCTTCGATGTGGCGACTGAACGACAAATTGCTGTCAAAAGTAACTCCCAAGCATTTGAGCTCTGATACCAATGGTATGTCCTTAATTCTAGGAATAGCGTCAAGCGATTTGTTCGTGAAGTTAATTCGGAGCTCTTTTGACTTTGAAGCGTTCACAATGAAGTTGTTTTCCTTGCACCATTTAAAAATATAGTCAATGGCGTTCTCAGCTTCATCCAGTTCACCTAATTTCCCAGCAACAATTGGCGTGTTATCGTCAGCAAATCGGAAGTCTTCTACAGAATTTGAGGGAGATACATACTGCATGTCGTTGAAGCAAACATTGAAGTTCGGTGGGCCAGTGATTGTACCCTGAGGCACTCCTTGATTCGTGTGGGAAAGAGTCGAAGACTCATTTTGGAAAACTACGAATTGGGAACGGTATTTTAAGAAGTCAGCAATCCAATTGATAACATGTGGGTTGATGGAGGGTCTCACATTCTCAAGTTGTCTCAGTATGAAATCGTGGGGGACTCGGTCGAATGCTTTAGAAAGATCTAAGGAGAATATTCGAACATAGTCGTATTTTCTTTTCTGAAATTCTTGTATTTGGTGGAACATCCTACACAGGGCACCAGTTGTAGAGCCACCACTTCTAAAACCAAACTGATTGATATCCAACCAGTCGTTGTAAGGTGTTTTTATAAATCTATCGTATACAAGACGTTCAAAGTTTCTGGACAATATTGGCGTAACAGATATTGGTCGGTAATCCTCTGGTTTCTTAGGTTGTTTAACCTTAGGAATAGGCGTGATTTTAGAGATTTTCAGATTAGCTGGGAAGATACCAGAAGAAAGGGATAAATTGTAAATATGCGTGAGAGCAAATGTAAAATTATGTGCATTTTCTTTGAAAATCCAATAAGGCAGGCCATCGACGCCGACTGCAGATTTCTTGATTCTACTTAAGGAATTGAATACTTCAACGGGGGAAAGAACTGGGGGTTCAATTCCCGTTGTAGAGCATAACACAGGTTCAACATACGAAGTATTAGTGCAAATAGACGAAAAATATGCGTTAATGTCATTAGCTGTAAGAGGCTGAAACTGATCAATGGTTTGATCGTCTTTTGTGTGAATTTTGATTGTTTTCCACCATAGCCTTGACCCCATTTTGGATCCTCTGTTGGACCTCAGTGATTCAGCGATAAGAACTCGAATACTTTCGGAATATTTATCAGCTTTCTGAATATTCTTTTTCCTCAGCGCAGTATATTTTTGTTTCATTTGATATTTGATCAATGGAGTGATATAGGAAGGGTCTCTGTCGGTCAGAACGACTGTTCGGAGAGGGCAACAAAAATGATAAACATCAGTAATGTAGTCTAGGAAGGCACCCATGGCTTGAGTAGGGTCAGTGAACCTCTCAATAAACTGAAAATTCGTCTCATCCATACTCTTGTTGAATAATTCTTTGAAACGCATTCTCTGGTTCACGAAAACTGATTTTAGATTTGTTTGGGGGAGGCAAATTTTTGGAGCACAAATAATAGCCAAATGATCAGTCTGAAGTGTCAATTTGGTAGTGACAGCCGAGTCATATAAATGATCTGAAGTGGTAAGGACCCGATCGAGCTGAGCAGCGCGGCGGGTCGGGCCAGTGAACAGCTCATTATATTCCGTACTGAGTAGCAAAGAAATGTCCAAAGAATTTAGATCCCCGCAAAGTGTGACACTGAAGACATCGTTATCCGACAGAAGTGAAATAGTAACATCGTGAAGATGATTAACTAATTCAGCACCATAATTTGCTCCCGGAGGGAAGTAGGCGACAGCGTAAACGAACAGTTTGGAATGATAACGGACTTTAGCCCATAAGATTTCGAATTTCTCGCAACCTTCGGGTGAAAATTCCATGACATGCATGCAAGATTTGTAGTATAGACAAACCCCACCGCCAGATTTCTTGTCGGAGTTTGTGGCTCCTCGATCTCTTCGCAGAGGACAATATCCATTGATTTTTATAAAGGAATCAGGAATGTCAGGAGTAAGCCAGGTTTCAGATATGAATGCCAGATCGATGCTGTTTAAATATAGATCTGAGGAAAGGAAGGTGGAGCATAAAGGTTTCTTCAGGGATCTGACATTGGCAATTAGCAATTTCGGCGCTAGTCATTTTGAGCTGACCAGGGTATCATTTTGGTACAATTTACGATTTCTGATTTTAAGCGTGGCACGATCCACTCCCGATTGAATCAGTTCATACCGTTTCTTCAGTGCTTGTTTCTCCTCTTGGAGCTCACACGCAGTGAGATCATTCGAGATGAATACACCATTCTTCTTAAACAGTTTTGATTGAATTGCTTTCGACAACACCATTCGGGTATCCCATTCGGAGTTGAATTCAACAATAATTGTTCTCGGTATCTGATTTTCCTTTTTGAATTGTCCGATGCGGTACAAGTTTTTAGGCTCGCACGCCAATCCCAGTGATGATATAATATTATTTACTGTGGATTTCTCCTCAGATTGTCTCTCATGTAGAACAGTCTTAGAAGACTCAGCAATTCCGCGGAAACGTAGTCGCTGGCGAACAGTTTGATCTTTCGGGTTGATTTTTCCGACTTTTGCATTGGATATCTTGAGTTCATTGATTTGCTTGGAATTTTCTTGTAGAGTTTGTTTCATTTCTTGAATTTCGGTTAGTATCGAGTTGTCAGTTTGTTTTGCCTCAAGGATAATGTTGGTTTTCGGTAGGCAAGTTGGACAAAACCATTTACACGCAGAAATTTTGGAAATAACGTCTACTTCTGATTGTTGTAGGTGGACGCAGGGTGCATGATACCAGACTTCGCAACCATCACAGCAGATTGCATTTCCCTTTTCCGTCGTTTTGTGGCATTGCGGACAGTCATATTCTGATTTGGCGCTTTTCGTTCATCCTCGAGATCGTGTTGGGTTGGTCATAACTAAAACTAATTAAACTGTATAATAAACAGGCTCAAGTAACGATCTGGAAACAGTTTTCTGAACTTCTTACTAACGATTAGCCGCTGGTTGTCTAGTCCGTAGATGACTAAGAGCATACTGTTCACGATTTGGAATAAAACTAATCAACATGTGATTTCTTGATTCCATAATCTTGTAGAACTATTGGTCTGCGTATCTTATGAGTTGTTTAATGGGAACAAAAGGTGTAATAATTCCTGATTTAACTAATTTCATCTGTATCTTATCAAACCGAGATGCTGTAACTTAATTGAGGTAAAAATAGAGTCTTGAAGAGTTGTGCCGCCTCGTCTGAGGATATTGCAACTGACATTAGTTTTCTGATCAGATAGTTGGTGCGTGTTAATTTTTTGCATAAACTATCACCATGTTGGTCGAAATTGAAATCCATATCGAGAACAACACCCAGCAGTGTCACAAATGGCACCTGCTCAATTGGCATCACTAGTGGTAGTTCCAAAATAGCGTTTCGAAGAGGAATCACGATCTCGCGTGACTTCCTCTTGTTTAAGAGGAAGTTGTTAGTCTTGCACCATTCGGCTATTTCTTGTAAGACCATACCTGCTCTGTTGTGATTCACAGTACCAGGTACACAACAAGTGATATCATCAACAAACTTCACGAGTAATGGATCAATGTCTGTGAGCTGCAAGTTGTTGTAAACAATGTTAAATAGGATGGGGCCAAGGATAGTACCTTGAGGGACCCCCAAACTTATATTCGCAAGTCCAGATATGATTCCATTCAGTTCTACGAATTGAGATCTATCTGAGAGGAAACTCCTTATTAGGTGTACAATGTTTGAGTGAATTCCTGGGAACTGTTGTAAACTTTGAATAATCAGATGATGCGGAACCCTATCAAACGCCTTAACTAAATTCGCAGCACGTGGTAACACGCGATAGCATGCAGTATAAATTTAAGGATATTAGCAAAGAACACTTGAAATTCATAAAATAATTAACTGTTATTAAACAAATTACAAGATATAAAAGTATATTTATGCAAATCCATACATTTTTAGCATTTGAACTTTTATGCTTCACAACTGCTTTGCATTTTCAGAGAATTTGTTTTACCGATTTCTATTTATTTCCACATTTTAATTACTGATTAGTAAAACCGAATTTATACCTAGCGTGATCGCTTTGCATAAATAGGCATTCCCCTATTGTTATAAATATATTTTGAATAATGCAAATGTACAGTAGCTCTTGGGTGCTATTAGCATAGGCTTGTCATATGCAATTATTACTGAAAATTCAAATAAATTTAGTCAAAGTGCATGAAGTATTTTCATGCTTATTGAAAATGTATATGGGACTCAAAATAGGGACTTTTATAATTGAAGTGCAAGAACCCATTTTGTTCAATTTGATACAAAACGAGAAGTCGCCTTTTTTAGTTTAAGTTTGTATC
>CABFPE010000115.1:437483-447878 GCA_900660155.1 Hofstenia miamia | reverse complement strand
ATACATACATACATACATACATACATATTGTGGCATCAATCAATGCCTTAGAAACATTTTCATCATTAGTATTTCAAATTTAATAACTATTAATTGTACAATATATTTATATGAATTTGTATTTGCCTTGTTTGACTTAATAAGCATTAGACAATCTGTGCTATTTTAAACTTTGGAATTATCTTCTGCACAGTATTTGATTTAATTTATTTAATTGATTACAATGGAAAAGGATAATGAGGGACCTGCTAGTATTTACTCTTAGTTTCGCAGTATGCTTTTAGTGTTTCTTTTGTTGATCAAATACCACTATTTATGTTTAAATACTTTGATTTTGTTATCAAAAATTTAATAGATTTTACTCTAACCTTACTACTAGTTGCATATGTAATTTATTAAAATGCTTTTCTATATTATCTGATTGTTTCTGAGGGTGCCTTGTTTAGGTACAGCTTTACAAGTTCATCACTACAGCAATTTGTCAGGTTTAGCTTGTCTTTCATTATTTTTATTGTAGTTAATGCAGCACCTAAATTGCATGAGCTGAGGCCTGTACTGAGTTTAGGTATACAAGCACATAGGGTACACCTCTCACCCAAGGACTTTTAGGGCTTCTCTCTTTCTTTACTTAAATTAGGGCTCCTGTGTTACACAATGCTTTCTATAAAGGTTCTCTGTTTCAGATTGGCTGAGTGTGGCAAAGCACCCTTCCCTTACCTGATATCTGGGCTACCTTTAACTTTTATTAGGAATAGGCTCATTCTAACACTGGAGTCAGGCAATTAATTACCAAGACATTGGCAAATCCTGATGTTTATCAACATAGATTTCCATGCTGATTCCACATAGTGACCACCAGGAGACACTCCTCAACACAAGTATGTTTTATAATTAATTGTATCTCTGCAAAAGGGATACTGGAAAATGAACCATATGAAAGAATGAGTAAAATTATCTAAAGTTTCAGAGACTCTATCTGGTCAGAAGTGTGGAGCAACCAATGTGGCTAAATTATCATGCTACTGAGAACTGATTATACTGAAAAATATTTTTAGATAATATCTAAAGCCTAACCAATCACCTAAAGATCACCATTACTGAAAGCTGTATCTGTCCAAGCCCCTCAGGCACCATTGCATGAAAGCAAAATGCCAACTACTTGTAATAAAAAACAAATTACTCCTACCTCTCAGTGCAATCCCCCATCAAAAACCCTCTCTAGAGAGGAACTGATCAAAAAATTCATTCCTTCAAAACTGATATAACCACATTAAAACAGAAGATAAAAGAAACCCAAATCAAAAACTACAAAAGGTTTGACATGATTCAAAAAGAAAATCAAAACGTATGCCAGGAAATAGCACTTTGCAATTTAATAAAATCCAGATTGTCAATGAATACAAAAAACTACAAATGTCAAAAAAGCCAATTTACTCTGAACTCAAAGAAATACAAACACAAAAACAAAATTATACAACAAAGGTAGAAACATCAGACAGCATTCTTGAACAGAATAACATTCTTTTGAAACAAGCTAAAGAAAGTAATAATCAAAACATACAATTGACAGAAATTTGATTTCTGAAAAAGCAAAAAATACAGCTCTACAAAACCAAGTTTGAGAAACCAGAATTCACCTTGATGTGATATGAAATGTCAACCCTAACTTCACAATTTTGAACACTCCAGCTGGTTTGAATGAACCCATGCCTAGACAAAATACTCTTGGGACATGAAGGTTGAAAATCCACCCATTCCAATAAATGAAACTATTCTGCAACAATCTACTCTGATTATTATTTCAGATTTAACCAATGTGACATCACATAGGACAAACTTTCCTCAATCACCAATAATTAATCCTTTACTTAATAACATCAATAACAATATAGAGATATTAAATGATAGGTTAAAAAACTTAGAAAATCCCATTATGGACAAAAAACTAATTAAGTCCAAATTACCATAGATAGCTCCTGATAAAAATCTTAAACTGTCACCTAGAAAATTTTCAGGCAAAACTGACAGCATTTCTCCAACTTTTGAGGAATGGCTATTCACCTATGAACAGCACTTGACTGTCCAAAAATCAGGGCAAAAGCACACTCCCTTGCTCAATCATCTACATTTCTAACAGGCAAAGCATTCAACTATTATCTAACTCTAGATAATCTTATCAAATCAGATTATTCACTGCTAATCCAAAATATTTATGATCATTTTCACACACCAACCACATGTAATCAATACAAAATCCTCCTAAATAAGACAACCTACTCACAGGATGATGACATTGAAAAGTACATCCTTCAAATCAAATGATTGTATTGACTCAGTAGATCATCAACCAAAAGCTCTGCACAGTATTTATTCACTCACATTACATATGGTATGCCTCTTCAAATAAGACAAAGATGTGAACAAAATGCAGCCCTGATGATGAACTGTTGACATTCATTAAGAAAGCTGTTGAGGCTAAACTTCAGAGAATTGCAAAAAATAGCCAATCAAATAAAATCAATTGACTCTGTACCATCTAAATACTATATTCCTAAACAAGAAAGAGTTATCAATTCCACTGACACACCATCAACATCAGTAAAAAGAAAACCAACATACACAGACACACATCCAAAGGCTATCAATCTAAATAAAATTCACTGTAATTGCTATGGTCAACTTGGACACATATTCACAAATTGCAAAGCATCCATTCATCTAATAGCCAATGACAAATGTTATTACACTAATGATAGTGATGTCTACAAATCTGATTCTGACAAAAATGATTTAAACTACTAAGAGTGCCAACTCCTAGCTGAGCAGGAACAGTTATAGTAACAACAGACCTACAAAAAATAGTATACCAGTTACTATTAATGGCATAGTTACTCAGGCCACCATTGATACTGGTGCATTCTGTGTCAATTATGGCTGACACCTGCACAAAACAAATCAGCATTCATCAAAATACCATTACCTCTCACAACCATAGACTAGTCAATGCTTCTGGCAATTATCTGAATACCAAAGCAAAAATAGATCACCTCAAATTCACAATTTCAATACCAAATTTAATCACAACATCCTTATAGTTGATAATGCAAACCATGCCTTACCATATGAACTGATTTTAGGAAAAGATTTCCTTGAAAAATATCACTGTATAATCAATTTCCTTAATAAAACTATAACCATAGATCCACATAATAAAGATATAACAACCCACCTACAAACTGTCAAGTTGCAACCTATTCTGCTATGTCCTACACAAACAGAAAAAATTGAACCATTTAGTTGCCATTTCATCACTCTCATCAGTGAACAGCTGATAACCACCAATATCATCATAAACCATCAACAGGGCATGAATTCCAAAAAGATAATTATATTAGCATTGATAGTACAATGTAGAAACAATACCTGTACTACAGCCATACTAAACAAAACCAATAAGTTAATAACCATTACATCTGAAAACATCAAAATCTCTGCTTCACTTGTAATAACCATTGTTCAGAAGAAACCAAAACCTATTTTATCAATTACACCAGATTCTGACAAAACCATGATTCCTTCTGTGCCAACTATCACAAAAGCTCTCACCCTCATTTAAGTGACTCTGAAGCAGGCTCCCTTAACCAGTTACTGCAAAAACATAAAACAATATTCAACTTTAATACCATCAGTGTAGGGAAAGCCATTGGAGAGGAGCATTACATAGAAACTGTGAAAAACACACCAATTTGAAAACCAGTCTGTCCTGTGTGAGAAAACCTAAAACAGGAGTATTCTAAAATCATTATGGACTTACTAAATAATGGTATTATACAACTAATAAAGCCCTTATGCATCACCAACAGTGTTCATCAAACAAAACAACAAATACAGATTATGCATAGATTTCTGCAAACTTAATAACATTACCAAAAAGGATGCTTATCCCCTTCCTTGAATTGATCAAATACTGTACACATCATGTCAGAACTCATTCTTTACAATGTTTGACTTATGTAAAGCCTATTAGCATGTGCCAATGTGTAAATCTGACATTGAAAAAACTGCCTTCACTACTCCTCATGGCTTATTTGAGTGGCTCTACATGGCCTTCAGCCTTTGTCATGCACCAGCTACATTTCAATGTTATGTCACTAGAGTACTACAAAATGATGAGCATCAATTAGATGAAGGGATTGCAGCCTACATTGATGATATTTTGATAGCTTCAAAAACCATACCAGACCACCTATGAAAACTTGATAAAATTTTACACTTACTAAAGTCTTCAGGTTTAAAAATTAACAGACAAAAATGTCACTTTCTGTGAAAATCAGTTGTATTCCTTGAAAGAAAAATTGAAAAAGGAAAAATTAGCCTAAAAGAAGATGCATGTGATATCATCAAAAAAATTACACCACATAATAACAAAAACAATGTACAACACATATTAGGTTTTTTCAACTATTACCAAATCTTAATGCAAAATATTGGTGAAAAAACCATCCATATATCAAATCTCTTAAAAGGAAAAACACCATTTCAATAGTCTTGAGACCACCAACAAGAACTAAATAATTTAAAAACAGAATTAAAATGCTTACCCAGTCTGAACACTCCAGATTTTTCTAAAGAATTCATCATTGACTGTGATGCAAGTTCTGTAGCCATTGGTGCAGCACTAAACCAAATAATAGATAGTATTGAGACACCAATTCAATTCTTCAGCTGCAAACTCTGCCCAGCAGATTTGAACTAAATCTCAACTAAAGTTGAGATATTTGCACTCATCAAAAGTCTAAAAAAATTCAGATACTTCTTGCTAGGACAGTCACACTTCACCATATCTGCACTGATAATTCTGGCATAAGTTGGCTGAAAAAATTCTCCAGAGATTGCTCCAACATTATTGCTTGCTGGATTGAATATCTAACTAACTTTAAATTCACAATAGTTCAAGGGAAAGGGAGACAACATACAAATGCTGATCTCTTAACCACATTGCCACAATACCATCACAATGAAGCTAAACCTACACAAGAAAAGGCTCCATTTCCATTCATCTCCCAGTCAGCATACCACAACTTGCCTGACATCAACATGGATAAGCAAGGTAATCCAATACTACCAATCTATCTAAAAGAGGAGATTAATGAGCAAGAGATAATTAAACATCAACATAATGATATACAACTAAAAGAAATAATAAATAAAATAAAAAATCCAAAAACATAATTACCTAATTTAATCAATAACTACTACAACAATTACAAATGGGCTTTAACAGTAAACAGTCTTCTCTTTGTTATGGATAAACATCACAATCAAATAGCATTACCTAAATACTATAAACAAGACATTGCTCAAAAATTCCATGAAAGAGGCCATGCCAGTATCATCCAAACAGAATGAATTTTGAACACCCAATTCATCTGCATAGGTGTACTGATGTCATTTATAAATGTACCACGTGTATCCTAACTAACACCACACATTTTCCACAGCAAAAACCTAACCTTCAAAAAATTACATCAACTGGTCCAAATGATATAGTCCATGTTGATATTGAACAATTGTCAAAAGAAGATGAAGGCTTTCAATATGTACTGATATTAGTAGACAACTTCACCAAATATGCTCACATAGTCCTCATCACTGATCAAATAGCATGTACTGTTGCCACTGCTATACTACACACATGGATTCTCTGCTTTGGTTCTATGACTATCCTAATATCTGATAGAGGCACACAATTTGAAGGCTCTCTCACACAGGAACTACTACAACAGCTCAACATTTTACACAAGCATGCTGTGCCATACTATCAGTAAAGCAACAGTGCAGTAGAATTACTAAATAAAACTTTAATTAAGCTCATATGTATCACAACTTCCAGAGTTGGAGGCAAATACTGGAGAAATATACACTCCCACATCAAATACTTCTACAACACTAGTGTTTACTACACAACCAGTCTCACACCATTCAAAGCAACATATGGCCATGAATCAAATACACCACTAGCAATGATGTATAAACAATATAAACCACTACCTAAAAATACATGAAACCATATGCATGTTTAACAAAAAAAGTTCAGTACTTCAAATACTCAATTACAACAAAGACATCTATGGTCAACCACATCAAGTCAGCAATAAAGTCTATTCCTCCACACCAGTACAAACAAAAGATGACAAACAAATGCATAAACTTGCTACATCATGGACAGGTGCAAACACAATAATTAAAGTGTTAAGCTGTAACAACTACATCCTCAACAATGCTACAACAAGAAATTTCCAAATGTTATGCAGAACAATTCAAGATATAGAACACACAACTATCAATAACAAACATGAATTTCAAATCATAAACAACAACAACAACAATACATACACTCTGATGTCTGAGCTAGATATATGTTTAATGACCCCATGACATTTCTTAACATATGCAATCCTCAACTTTGAACTTTGCCTACTCACAAAGCATGCACAAAAACACAATCAATCCAACAGACTGGGATCTCAATCTTAACATTCTTTTTTGCTCTCAATCAAATGATGAAAACTCCATCAAAACAATCAGGCAGCAAGAGCAGCACTTCTCACACCTCCAATCATTGTTGCAGAATCAAACACTCACACTGAACTAGGAGGCCACCCTCACATCTGTCATACAGGTTGGATGCTGGTGGAAACTACACACCTAGTCTGGGAGCAATGACCCAATCACTACCAACCCATCTGTTGGAGCATTGAACCCTTCATCCTCTCTGTGGTACAGCATGGAGAGCAAAGGTGTTTTGAATGGCAATTCAACCTTGCCAAGCACCTACCCATGGTACAGCTTGGGTAGCCATCTCATGGAGGGGTCTGATATGGACATTCAACATACCACAAAACAAAAATTAGAGAGCAGTATAGCAGAAGAGACAGTGTTACAACCAATGGTTTTACCTCAATATAAGAAACATCAGCATCCCTCACACTCCCCCTAAGTTCTATGTTTTCACAAAGATCTGCCTCTCAACAACAATCATTGGAACAGCAGAATCAACATTCTGCTTATCTTTCTTATGTTGGTTCTGAAACATTACATCCCTACTTTATTGCCATCAGAACTGCACATTACATTACCAAACTCAGTTATCTCCAGAGGCAAGACTGTTCATAAATAAACAACTTCCAGAGTTGGAGGCAAATACTGGAGAAATATACACTCCCACATCAAATAGTTCTACAACACTAGTGTTTACTACACAACCAGTCTCACACCATTCAAAGCAACATATGGCCATGAATCAAATACACAACTAGCAATGATGTATAAACAATATAAACCACTACCTAAAAATGATTACATCAAAGACTTGATGTAACAACTACAAGAAATACATGAAACAATATACATGTTTAACAATTAGGGCTCCTGTCTTACACAAATTTTTATAAAGGTTATCTGTTTCAGATTTCCTTAGTGTGAACAAGCACCCTTCCCTTACCTGATCTCCTGGCTACCTTTAACTTTTATTAGGAATAGGCTCATTTTAGCACTGGAATCAGGCAGGCTGTTAATTACCAAGACATTAGCAAATCCTGATGTTTATCAACATAGATTTCCATGCTGATGCCACAATATATATATATATATATATATATATATGCATACAGAATTTTATTCTAAGTATATAGCTATATGATATATACTCTCTAAGTTTAGCATATACTAAATAAGCTTTTGTATATATTTTCTCAACTAATCAAAGCTTAGATTGCAGGAAAAATTGAAGTAACTGCAAAAATTTGTTATGCTTAATAAGAAAAGATATGCCCACTAAAAAATATGCTAGCACATAGTTAGCAATTTTCAAATATACATGCAAGCACTGTTTGGATATTTGTTTATGCTAGCAACACTAAAATTTTTTGCACTAGTGGATTTTGTGACTGATACTAGCATTTTTGTAGGTTTGAAACAATTCTAACCTAGTGCTACACTTTTGAATATATTATTCTTATGCTAATTTTAATATTCATGATTACAAATAAGGATAAGTAGAAAAATCTCTATTTTAAACTATTGTAACATCCTCCACCTGGCCTATTTGCACTGTGTATTATTGCTAATAACTACCACTCAGTAAAATTGCAGGTGAGGAGTTACTACATTGGTGAACCGCCAAGCTTTTCCTCTCTGTGGGCTACTGCCCAAAACCAATCTCCACATCACAGTTCTTCTCCTTCATGAACGATTGACCAAATCCACTGCATCGTCTCAGCGCAACAAGGACTAATTATGTGTACCTTACCTTAGCTCAGTGCATGTACTCATGTCAAGTTGTAACTGACTTAAACTCAATTTTGTAAAGTGTTTGTTGGTTTGATTAAGTAAAGCAACCAGGCGTTGACACTAACTGCATTTAAATAATATTAAAGTAGCCATTATCATAAAATTACTGGCTTTGTAAATTAATTAATAGATTGCAGTTTCCTATACTTACATTTAATAACGATACATGTAAGGTCATTTATTCTGTTGATTATAGTCAAGTCTCCTACTATTAAGAATAGATATATATTCCTAGGGTTCAACTATCCAGTTGTTTTGAGCATCTATTATTTCATACATGTATAGATCAATAGTCAGACTAAGCAAGAATTTAAAAACTCCTAACTGTACCATAAGTGTGGTTTCATGACTGGCACAAGGAACCTTCGAATTGCTCCCATGATGGAATCCAGCCACTACTCAACACAACTTGCTTAGCTGAACATTTTATTAAATATCAAACCAGATAAATGAAGAATGAAAATTAAATAAACTCCGAATAATTTATTGTTCATCAAATTTCGTCTAAATTCTAAGCTATTTATTTGAAAAGTTTTAAGTACCTGCTGATATTGAATTTTGAATTAATCTTCTGCCAATATGGCTGTTCTTACATAAGTGTAATTTCGCTTATTACAATTTGTCAAAAAATACTTAATCAGCTCGTATTTTTCTCAGAATGTACAATATTGTAACTTGGTTGCATATTACCTAATGAATAAGATAATTAACTAAATTTTACAATCATATTTCTGATTATATTTAATCACTATTAATCATTTGATGCTGATCTCTTGTTTGCAGCTTATTCCTTTTGGGTGATGCTACAATAATGTTAGCTGTGTTATTGCAGGTAAGGATTTACTTGTTGTTCCTGCTTGACTAATTTCTTCTCCTCATCCAGTTTCACCAGTCCATCCAATGCTTGAGTGCCACTTTTCAGCTCAATCAAGATGGCCTATGTGTACCCTACATTAGCTCGGTGCTTACTCAAGACATGACACAACTTGACTTAGACTCTATTGTGTGAAAGTGTTATATCTATTTGCAACCTGAACTGTTACTAGTTGTTCGTTAAATATTATTACATGTAGCCATTACCAAAATATATTGGCTTATTTAAATATAATTTGTTTGAACAACTTCCTAACCTACATTTATAATTTACTACATGTACTTTCACTTTATTGGTCAATTATGGGTCGCTAATTTAGATCTAAAATAGTATTAAGATAATTCTTAAGGTTTGGTAATCCAACCATTTGTTGACAGTTAATTATCTAATACATGTAGAAGTGAAATGTTAGTCAGCTAATCGAGAGAAAACCCCTACACCTAACATAAGTGCACTTTCATGATCTGGCACAGGGACCCTAGAATCGTTCCCTGTGATGTATCCAGACCACTACTAAACACCACTTGATTAGCTTGACATTGTATTAAATATTCAAACCATTAATGAAGAACAAAATAAGAATTCAAAGTAAAATTCTTTATCAAATTCTTACAATGGTTTCTAATCTATTTATAGTAATTCCAAAAGAAGTACCTGTTGATTCAAATTTAAACTTCTGCCAAGATGGTGGCTAAAAATAATGTAAGCGTCATTTAGTCAAAAGTATTTTTATCAACAGACACAATTATCTCTTTTTTGACACATGTTGTTTTCTTAGTTGCATTTTACAAATTAATCTGAAATAATAGCAATTGATTTAATTACAATAATTTTAATCAACTTCTCTTTGATCTTAGTCTCTTCTTGCAATGTTTGCAGCTTATTTCTGATTATCTTTGGATGATGCTGCACTTGTTCCATGTTTGTTGGTGGTCAATTCTCCTGGTGTTTCATCTAAATAAAGAGATGAAATTTAAGTCCCACACCTGGTGGGTTTAAATAGTTTTTATCTTGAGCCCTATGTTTGAGCAATATTCAGGTAGTGGTACTGTTGCTACTATTTACTAAGTCACTTTCAAATTCACTCTCAGTGAGGTCATCTTCCTCACACTCAGTTAAGTTATTGTAAGTTTCAAATTCATCAATACCATTGTTGATCAGCATAAACT
>CABFPE010000115.1:361042-414702 GCA_900660155.1 Hofstenia miamia | reverse complement strand
TGTGGGAAAGTAAAACTAAGAAAATGTAAAGTAATGTGGGAAAGTAAAACTAAAAACCTTAAGGTAATGTGGGAAAGTAAAAATTAAAAAAGTAAAAAAATGCAAACTAAATTAGATCATATAAATAACACAAAAACTAGTAAAAGTACATTATGACGTCAGTAAAACACCCCCGGCAATATCCACGACGTCTCAGGTCAAAGGCCAACCCTCTCGACCAATCACAAAAAAGTGGAACCTCCTGGACTCCCCCTCTCGACCAATCAGAAAAAAGTGGAACCTCCTGGACTCCCCTCTCGACCAATCAGAAAAAAGTGGAACCTCCTTGAACCATTACTATACTACTTTGTGCTTATTCCCAATAAAACTTGTAGTCTTTTAGTACATAATGTTGGCAATAATAATAATCATAGTAAGTAATGCTAAGGCATAGAATAGACTATTGTAAAGAATTGAATTTGTTTTCAAAATAGCAATCTAAAAATGCTGAAATAATGTAGTGAAAAAGTACCAGTCTACACTGATCTGGCCGAAACTGGCTTACTAAAAATTATCTAACCAGCTGCCGGTTGAAAAATATGCAGCCGGTTCCAACTCTGCTTTTCACTGCAATCATTGCCATAAATTTGAGTACAGTCGCAAGTTACAATAATATTACCAGTTTTTTTAGTAGGAATAAAAGGCTCCTTTTAATGTATAACAGTAAGAAATAATGAATCATGCGCATTATTAAGAATAATTATCAGTATTTCGTCACTCTGCCTATCATCATTAGACAGCTTTTAAGCCTCCATGGCATTGATTGATATAGATCTTTTATTCCATTTATGAAAGTTTTTTCTATTAGTGGCAATAGATTTTCCTGAAATACATCAATATATTTTTGGGAGTCTGTTAACTTTAAACCGCTTTAAGGCTTTTGAACCAGAAAATGTTATTGCTACAAAACCATCATGCTAAAATTATGATTAAGAGGTGGACATACAATATGTTGAGTCATTTTGGTTTATTCTTCTCTAGCTGTACTTACTATTATTTTTCCCAATGACTGAGAAAATGAACTGCTTCCAAGATTATATAGTCCAATTTTTCCGTGATCTAGCCCATTTTTTTCTGACAACTAAAATTTTTGAACTGATCACAATTGATTTCCTAATTGAAGACCTCACATAGCCTAATCTCTTTAGGGTTTTGTATAAAGTTCCTCTCGTAAATCTTTTTGGTTGTGGCTCCTGTGTTAGCTTTTAAGATCCTCGTAAGTTTCATCGCGCTTCATAACAGAAATTGGTCTGCCACTTTGCCATCAACATTATGAACTAGAAAAAAACCATTATACAATAAGTTGCAAAAGGAATAAAGTTGCGCGTGTTACATATTTTTTTGTACGTTTTTGAAATACAAGAACAGTCATAATAATAATAATAATAATAATTATAATAACTCTTGAATTTATACATGGGATTGAAAATGTCAATATATTTATATAAACAACGATCGCGAAATATTTGCACTATAGTCAATGCATTTTGATGTAGCTATTTAATTTTGATGAATTTTTCTAAGTTTTTGATTGATGTTTCAAGTATGGGCGTACACAGGATTTTCTGACAGGTGACATCTAATTCATGACAGAAGCAATGCAAAGCACCGTGAAAATTTTTGAAGTATTTTGAGAAAATTTACCATAAAAATGCACTTCAATATGTTATATTTTAAATTTAATTTTTTTTAATTTTTTACAGAAAATTTTTTTAATTTTGCCAATCAAAATTCATTTTGAAACCCTGCGCATGACACTGGTTTCAAGTGTTGTACTGCTTGTAAAAATGCAAGTGTCTTCAGAATATTAAACGATATTGCAAT
This sequence comes from Hofstenia miamia, assembly GCA_900660155.1. Lineage (NCBI taxonomy): Eukaryota > Metazoa > Xenacoelomorpha > Acoela > Hofsteniidae > Hofstenia > Hofstenia miamia. The sequence goes on along the minus strand of CABFPE010000115.1, from coordinate 412,839 downwards.
CTTTGCTTATGAAACTTTTTAGATTATAGATATTTTTTAAAAAGTAGTGGTCTTAGCAATATGTCTTGTGGAGCCCCTTGGTATAATTTTCCCTTGCTTGAAAAATTTCTCTTGAACTTAGCTCCTTCATATTAGTAAATTAAATTAGTTCCCTACTATTAGTTTTAAAGACATTAATGTAATCTAGTTTTTTAAACTGATGTGATTAATTAAATCGCATGCCTTAGAAAAATCTAAAATAGCTATTCCTAAAAATTTATTTTTATCTACAAAAGAACTTTGTTTTGCATTAGCATAAAGCAGATCCTCAAAAGTTGCATGCGATTTCAAAATCAAAATATTAGCTGAGTCGGAAAGTAGTTTGTTTTTTAAGAGAAGATTTAAACGACATATTCCTGAATTTCTTTAACAAATGTCTTTCTTTGATTAATACAAGTTTTCTGAGGCAATATCTATCAATATAGTAAAATAATTAACTGTAGATGTAGAAATGGTACCAAGTGACTATAAATTGATCTTGTGCAACAGAAGAACGATTTTTACCAAAGACAGACCTCTAAGAAGTTAGGTGAATATCTGTGTCAGAAACACATCACCAATGTAATATTGGTATGCTGCACATCTATAAGGTCGCCATTTTCATATTGACTGTCTTCAAGGCGAAAAGCTATTTTTTTTCTTTCTCTCAGAATTCCCTTGTTTTAGAGCTCATGATTCTCTACCCTTCATTCGAGATGTCAGTGGCTGATTATAAGCCCAAAACCAGGTGATTCTGTCATGTAGAAATTGAATACCTTTTTGTTTGTTATAATATTCTCTACATCTATGGTAAATAGAGAGAAAGACTTCTGCGCAGCATCTTCCACGCGCTTTTGTTAGGCTATAAAGCTGACCATGAGCTAAGTTCTATTGCTACCTTTCACATTTGGGTATTCATCTGAAAAGATTTTAAAACTTTGTTCTAAGATGTTGTAAGGGAACATAGGGATGTTTCATTCACGTAAAATTGAATTACTTTGTTCAGAACAATCCTGATCTTCAGGAGAACGAAACATATGAAGTCTCTTGGTAGCCTGCAGCCTGTAATTTCGTTATCTTCTTTATATATATATATATATATATATATATATATATATATATACAATGGTGTGATTTCCAATAGTGTAATCAATAAAAATTTGGTATTTATGTACTTTATATTATGATATTGTGTGACTATTGATAAAATGCTTAAAATAAACTAGTTCTACAGATTCATTACTGGTATGGCTCAGAAAATCCTCCTGACTTCGATTCATGCATGATAAAGTGCCATCTGCATACTTGAATACCTGTGGTAAATTTCTTCAAGACCAGTTGACTTTGAAGGTTTTCGATTGGCCTTGCAATTATTCCTAATTTGGCATCCAATCGAAAACCTTTGCAAGATTTTCAAGACTAAAATTAGTCCACAGTATTCAACGACCAAAAAATCAAAAATTGGCACAGAGATGAAAAAATCCAGGCAACATTACAAGAAATTCTAGCACAAATTGTTGTAGACCTCTAACCGCAAAACAAAATGACGCAATCAATTACATGATAATAAAACATACTTGAAATGAATATTGTTTTCTTTCTTAAAAAGCAATTCTAAACTCGAAATAATGTAGAATATTTTCGAGCGCAGGTGGTGTAGTGGTAGCATAGCAGCCTTCCAAGCTGTTGATCCGGGTTCGACTCTGACTTTCGGATTGTAAGTGTCCATAGAGATATTCTTGAATTCGTGTCTTCAAATGCCTTTTGGATATATATATATATAAGCTGTCACACTTCTGACAATTATATTTATGCCTAAAGAATTTGTTCTTACCGATACTAATAAATTTATTAATGAAATTAAAGAATGCGACATACGTTCTTACATGGTTAGTTATGATGCAAAAAGTTTGTTTACATCAATTCCAGTTAAGAAAACTATTGACCATATAATTTCGCTAACACCTGAATCAGCCTTTCCATTTACTAATGAAACACTTCGAAAGCTTTTATTATTAGCTTCATCAAACATTTATTTTTTGTTTGAAAATGAAGTGTATAACCAACATGATGGGATGGCGATGGGTTCTCCATTAGGTCCAACGTTTGCGAATTTTGCAATGGATTTAATCGAAAAGACTTTTCTAAACTTAAGAAAACCACCAATTTATTACAAACGTTATGTTGATGATATTTTTTGTTTGATGGAAAACGATGATCATGCATCAATGTTTCTTTCTTACATTAATTCGCAATTAAGTGAAATTCAATTTACTTGTGAATATGAAAAAGAAGATTCAATACATTTTTTAGATGCAACATTGAAGAAAACATCAATGGGATTTGAAATATCTGCTTTTAGAAAACCTACTAACACCGGATTATATATACCATTTCAATCATACTGTGATAATAAATATAAACATTCAATTCCGAAAAACTTGTTTAGAAGAGCTGTTTTACTATCATCTAACTACAATGTACTTACAATGGCTTTTGATTTTAAAAATCTAAATCTAAGATCTAATGGGTATCCTGAAAAATTATTGCAAAAAACATCAAAAGAAGCTCTAACATCCTCTTCATTAAAATACAATTCGCAAGAACACAAAGATAATATATTTTGGAAACTACCTTTTATTAAACCTCACGAATCACGTCTTAAGAAATCTATATATAATTTAAATAGAAAACTGAGGAAATCAAGAATTATACCAATTTTAAATTCGGAAAAAACATCAAATTTAATTCGTAACAAAGATCTAATTCAAAAACCTTTAGTTTCATCAATTGTTTATAAATATAATTGTCAGAAGTGTGACAGCTTCTACATTGGTGAAACCAAAAGGCATTTGAAGACACGAATTCAAGAACATCTCTATGGACACTTACAATCCGAAATTTATATGCACTCAAAAATACATAAAGCATCAACATCTGACTTTAATATTTTAATGAAACACAAATGCACCAAGATCGCAGAAACAATTTATATTAAGGAAGAGAAACCTAATTTAAATACTAAATGTCATCAAACTCTTCACTTGTTTTAGTTTAATTAATGATTTGTAAATTTATATTTTACCATCAAATAATTTTTTGTTTTTTGACTGACGATGGTACAGTAAGTACCTAAAGTACTCTCAATTAAAATTTTCGTTGTTTTTTCATAATATATATATATATATATATATATATATATATACACTTTGCAAAATTAAAATGAACTAGATAACCTGTTTTCATTCTAATGTGACGCATCCGCAACGCTTATTAGTAAACGATTGGATAATATTAATGAAGGACTTTATTGCCCGTTAAAGGCGAACAAACACTACAAAAATATAGAAACAAAAGTCAGCTTTTACGCCAGCGAGGACAGTCACGGCAAAAAAAAAGTATAAGCAGATGGAAGAGTAGGCTAAGCAGGAGAAGGGCTGTGCAAAGAAAAAAGATATCAAAGAATTCTTGAAACTCAGCGGCGAGGAAAAAAATCAATGGCTATTGGAAGATTGAGAGTCAATATATAAAAACAAGCACGATTGAAAAACGAGTGAAGAGTGCGATGTTTCTTGGGAAGCACAATTAGAGAACTTTATGACATCAGAGGGAGAATGATGTGTCTTGGGACGACGAACAGAGAACGGTACAACGTCATAAGTTTGGGAATTAGAGAACTTTATAAACAATTGCATTTGTTTATCAGGGACTAAAAACGATGTTACAAGCTGTTGTATCCGCAACGAATTTTCAATAAGAGAATAGAGTACTTCGTGCATGACAGTTAGAGGAGCCAAATGTGATTCCATTATTGATAGTGCGCTTACATTTATGATAATGATAGGAAAATGCGCATAGAAAATATCGTACATTTGAAACAGAGACCCAACTCGAATTTTAAGAGATTTACTCAACTCGAGCTGACTCGTAGCAAAAAATCCAGATTAGCAGAGCCCTATTAAATACCTTAGAATGGCAATATAATGCAAGGAACACCGTCGACGCCATCTCTGGTCTATATCGCAGGCATGAATACAATTATTCCGAGTACCGGCGGTTACATATAGATAAAATACACCGCGTGCGGGTAGCTATAGTAAATTATGCTATCCGTATACTCTTAGTTCACACCCAATTGTTCTAAATATCTGCTCATTTTATGTATGATATTGTTTTTCAACAGAAAGAAATTCTCTCTAGCTTGTTGAGACCCCAAAAAGCCCTGGCTAATAAGGTTTAATCACAATTGAAACAAAAGTTATGCATATATTTCTAGCGTGTCCGTGTGCCTACAATTTATATGCATTGATAGAATATGCCAGTTTTTAATGAATGTAAATACTAATAAACAAACATTTTATGAAATGAAATTTTAAAATATGGAGGTCTTTTCTTTCAATATCTTTATCCAGAGATTGCATATTTTCAATTTCAGTCATCCCTGCAGTGACACCCTGGTCATACATATGTTTATTCATTACTGAATTATAATACTCTATTTTTTAAAATTCCATTCTTTTTGAAATTTTGCTTCTAATTATTTCCTTCTAATTTCAAATTCTCTTTTTTTAAAATTTTTTTATTAATCGCATTTAATCATGCCGCTTTTGAATGTTCGGTCAGTTTTGCCTTTTGCTGAAACTTGAAAAGTAGATATTATCTTTAATAAGTGGAGCACATAACCAAAGTACTACATACTAAAACTCTTGCCATTGATATTTTCTTCGTTTAAATTTATAGTACACGCTCCGAGTTTCAGTGTTCCCTTCACGAATGACTGCTTGCAGCAAACACGTAAATTCGTTTAAAACAATGCCACTATTTCTATGAAATTTGACAGCGGTCTTATTTGCGTTTAGTGGACTTCGCGAATTTTCTTTTTTCAATTAAATGCGAAATTTTTACCAGATGCCTTTTAATATGGTAATCTTCATTACATACTTATTTGTTCTCGAACAAATCGCTTTTTGCTAATTTATGGTTTATGGTGGTCATTAATGATTTCGTTTTCAAGCAAATCGTTTCTCAACACTTTTGAGGAACAGACGTCTGAGCGTATGTATGACTTAATACATCTAAATTTAGAGTTTGGATGAATTCACAAATAAGGTTGTTCCAAAGTCTATTGCATTAAACAGGGATTTGAAATTGGATAGTGCACTCGACGAACAAGAACTTTTAGCAAGAGCGGAGAAACTATCACAAACAAATAAACTGTTTAAATCATATCTTGGTATGGGTTACAATGATACCATAACTCCTCCTGTCATTTTGCGCAATGTGATTGAAAATCCAGGATGGTTAGTAATTTAATAATCCACAATATGATCATTTTTCTTAGGATAACCGCCTATACACCTTATCAACCAGAAATTGCACAAGGCAGATTATACGGATTGCTCGCATTTCAGACACTAGTAACTGATTTATGTGGACTTCAAGTTGCTAACGCATCATTGCTTGATGAAGGAACTGCAGCTGCAGAAGCAATGTCAATGGCTGTCCGGTACATAAATATTGTTATATTTTTTGTTTATTATCACTTAGAGTTAAGAAAAAGAACAAGTTCTTCGTTGATTCTACCTGTCATCCAACTACTATTTCAGTAATTGAGACTAGAGCAAAGTATGATAACAAAAAATACTCCATATGAAAAATGCTTTTAGATGTCTTGGTATATCTATTGTCGTCGACAAAATTGAAAATATTGATGTAACTAAAGGTGATTTTGCAGGTGTCTTAGTCCAATATCCCAACACTTACGGCAATATCGTTGATTATTCTGACATAGTTGACAAATGCCGTGCAGCTAATGTAAGAAAGTATTATATTCATACCACCTTAACACTTTTAGACCCTTACTGCATGTGCAACTGATCTTCTGGCACTTTGTTTACTTAAATCTCCAGGCGAAATTGGGTTTGATGTTGCCTTAGGAAATTCGCAAAGATTCGGAGTACCGTTAGGTCATGGTGGCCCACACGCTGCGTTTTTTGCAGTTAGGCAATCTTCGGCCAAAGATTTATCCCTAGTAAGGCAAATGCCTGGCAGAATAGTCGGTGTTACGAAGTAAATATATTTATAGATTCCCAATAGCTTTTATTCTTTTAGAGATAAGGATTGTAATGAAGCCTATAGACTAGCACTAACAACGCGCGAACAGCACATCCGCCGAGAGAAGGCTACTAGCANTACTAGCAATATTTGTACATCTCAGGTATATAATCTCGGATGTATATATATATATATATATATCATTTAAATAAACAAGAGTAATTCTGGTAGGGCTCGCGTCTGCTATCCCTTATTATTGGTTCAATAATTGCTGCCAATGCTTCTCAATCTTTTAGTATCCGTTTTACCTAACAGAGCAGGTTGTTATCGAATAGCTTTTCCTTCATATTTTTGTTATGCATCTGCAAATTGTATAGTTTAGTTTTCATAAACAAAAATGTGAATTTGCAAAAATCAATCTTTTCTATAAAATTTTTAGAATAGAATGAAAATGATGAAATGTAGTGAAGGATGTATGAATAAAACACAGTTTTTATTGTAAATAGCGATATATACACAGAAATCGTGCATAAATTTCACGGTATTTTTAAAAAATGGCGCTATTTGTAAGCCTTCACCATAGTATCTTCGTGTAATTCCTTTGATATAATTGTTGTTTCAAATGAGCTATGCTTATTTATAATGATTAAAACTGAGAAACCTTGTGAAAAACTGTTTGCTGAAGAATGCACTGTATATATGTATATATTATTCTCTTACAATGTGTAGATACTTTTCCCAAACGGCTTTTTCTTCAGTGTTCTTTTGTATCACAGTATGCTACTTCAATTATTATTATAGCGATTTAGGCTCTTCTTGCGAATGTTTCTGCATTTTATGCAATTTACCATGGACCGACTGGATTGCGCCAAATTGCAGACCGTGTATACCAACTTACCCGACAGTTGAATCTATCATTTCAAAATGCGGGACTAACTACTCATTCCAAAGTGTTTTTTGATACCCTTGTTGTAACAGTTCCTGATGCAGATGCTATTATACAAGCGGGTCTAAATCATGAAATCAACTTCAGAAAAATTTCTTCTACTGAAGTAGGAATATCTTTGGATGAAACTACATCGGAAACTGATTTAAGTGTTATATGCAAATGTTTTAATATTAGTCTTAAGGTATTTTTGCCTATAATTGTCAAATTTTAATTTTGTTTTCTAGGATTTAGAAAATTCAAATTCTGAGTTGGGAATATTTCAAAGAACTTCGACATATTTGCAGCATGACATTTTTAACAATCATCATTCAGAACAACAAATGGTTCGATTGTTGAAGAAACTTGAAAATAAGGTATTCAAAAAGTGTTACTTTTCTTTAGTTATTTTCCTAGGATATTTCTCTGGTGCATTCAATGATTCCTCTTGGGTCTTGTACAATGAAACTAAATGCTACTTCCGAGTTAATCCCTATAGGGTATCCTGGATTTTCAAAACTTCATCCCTTCGTTCCTAAGGATCAAGCTGAGGGTTATCATGAGCTCTTCAAGGAACTTGTTAATGATCTAAGCGAAATAACTGGCTACGATACTGTCAGTCTTCAACCTAATAGTGGTTCACAGGGTGAATACACTGGCTTACGTACAATTTTGGCTTACCACTCTGACAGAAACGATTCCCAAAGAAATGTATAATTTAAATGTACATGTGGCAATATCTTTGTAATTTTTAGGTTTGTCTAATTCCCGTTTCCGCGCATGGAACTAATCCAGCGTCTGCTAATTTAGCTGGCATGTCTGTCATTTACATAGATTCTGACGATCAAGGAAACGTGGATTTATCTCAATTAAAGACGAAAGCAGAAGAACATAAAAGTAACCTGGGAGCAATTATGATTACTTATCCTTCTACTTATGGTGTATTTGAAGAACATGTGCGGTAATTTTTCAAAAATTGCAGCTATTGCTTTCATGTTGCTTTCTATAGCATTTTATATAAAATTTGCGGCGTGTCTATTTGGTTACCTTGTCATTCATTTCGAATTGGCTCCGATCTATTTGGAAAGGTCATTTGCCCATTTGGATTTAGTTAATTCGAATAAATGTGTTATTACAATTTGGCCTCAGTGTATAACAACCTTATTTGGTACGTGTGAAGCCTCACAGTAATCGAAGTGCTACACGAAAACATGGAATTTAATTCTTACACCAAATTTGTTATACATGCATAAGAATTTGAAGTGACCATTGGTAGAGGTGTTGTCAATGTTCATTGATATCTCGTCTTGTACAAAATACAATTTATAGTGAAAGCCATTCGTTTGCAAATATTTCATTTACCAAATTAAGTTTCACATTTTGAAAATTGCTATACGCTGACGCCAAATTGTAATACACCGAATAACTATCCGTTTCACTAACACCACATTGCTTCAATTTTTCGCGCTTTCCAAATTTAGTTTCCCTAAATTCAACTGCAAGATATTCAATAGCCCTGCACATGATTTTAATGTTAAATTGATTTTAAAAATTATTTGACCGTTCCAATGTCTATTTATTACATATTAAATCCACACGATGGTTGCAAATAAACGCACCTGTGTACATGCATTCATCAAAAATTGTTTGGGAGCGCCAGATATGAAAGTCTTAGTATACAGTGCCATATATATATATATATATATATATATAATTTGTTCTGTACGTCTCTATCTAACTAACATGTTTGACTTTGTTACTAAACTTTTAAATAGTGCGTTTGGTGTCTGTGATCCATGCACTAATTAAGAACAATGAGATTATTTGTTTATAGGTGAATTTTGCTCTTATCAGTTTACTCTTTGCATTAAATACATAAAACTAATTGGCATTCAATTTTTGTTGATTATAATTGTTAATTTAAAGTATTTTCGATAAAATGAACTTAGCAATTTCTTTCAAAACGAATTCTTATAATATACATTTGCTGTGACGTAAGCACATGCGAATCGTGTTTATGTAAAAATTGTTTTTCTTTTCATGACTATATTACAAAGAATCAATATATTTTCTATAAATATCATAAACTATATATATTTGAAATTTTTTCCTCATCATACTCACCTTGGAGTTTAACTTGCTGCCAACTTATATTGGACTGGACATGTGTCCTTGCCTCTCCGTAAAGCTAATTCCGCACTCTTTGCCCTTTTCGTAATGTCCCCTTTAATAGCTCATCTGCTGTGAAATTCTCGTTGTTCAAGTCCATTCCCTGCGCTATTCTTTATGAATCTCACTGTTGGGAACCGGCTCATGCCTTGTTCTACAGCATAGAAAGGTTCCAGAAACGTACTTGAAATGGATATCTCCCTTACCATACAGAGAAGCTCTGCTCGAATTCTCCACTCTACCACTGTCACTTCACTTTCATGCCTGTGATCTCCTGTTCAATAGTTGTTTGACTGGCAATCTGCACCTTGAGCCATTTGATTTTATTACATTCTCGAATTATCAATCTACTCTATCTGACGGTATTGTCACGTTCTCTGTTCGTTGTCTCAAGAAACATCGCACCCTTCACTCGTTTTTTAATCGTGCGTGTGCTTCGGCTAATTTCCTCCTGACTCTCAAACCTCCAGCTACTATTGGATTTTCCCTCGTGCTTTAAGAAATGTCTGCTGTCTTTCCTCTTCGCTGATACGTACTCTCACTTGCTTACTCATCTATCTGCTCCTACTTCATCTCCTGTGACTGTCCTCGTTGCCGAAAAGCTTGATTTTTATTCATTTGTATGGTTTGCCATGCCTGTCAAATAAGGTCTTTTATTAGTATTAATATATCCTTGCAATCGGTTTTTGCATTTTAAAAATCAACAATTTTATTGCTATTTCGCTTTTTTCTCTTTATGAAATATTCAATGAAATACCAGATGAATGTAAAGTTGCGATCGAATTTCCTTTTGTAGCGTTGCAAATGTTTTGCTTAAGTAGATTCGATTTAAATTTAAAATGTATTCAATCGTTTGGCGTACCGCCGCGAAGGTCGAAATCAGCTTTTGTGGGTGTTCTTACCTGACACATCTACTACAATGTTGTCTTTCTTGACAATGTCCATTTTATGATCTCAAAACTATAAGGTCAAACGAGTAAATTGTTTTTAACAAATTGTTTGATCGCCCCCATTCCCATGCGTAATTCAATTTGTCATTTCAAATATTTTAAATTTAACAGCTCTATTACGAAAACTATTCTCTATTTGCGCGATAGATATTTCTACCGATGGTATGTTATCAGATTTTATTTCTACTCAAACTTGAAGCTTAAGTAGATGAAGCTTGGTAAATCAGTGCATTGATTGCACTTCTAAGGAATTTAGGTATTTCATACTCAATCGTAAATTGGCACACAAAATTTCAATTACAATAATAAATAATTTAAATTTAATTATTCGTACAAGGGCTGAGAATATTTAATCCCATGGCCACGGATTGGAAAAACCCGACTGAAAAGTCAAACAACTCCTGGACAATAAAGCTAAAAGCAACAACAGCTTTTAAAAATCACAGTATTGAACTCAATTGTTGTCATTTGGTTCCCAATTATGACACTACTGAAACTAGTTAAAAAATTCCGGAGCTTTTGAAAAATCTCAATTGAAGAAGTTTTTTTCTAGAGAAACGAGTTTTCCAATTTATTAGCTATCATCAAACAACCAATGTTGCTTGTAGATGTTTTTCTCTATTCTGTGGTAATAATACCATTATCTGAGCACTGCGGCCAAGCAGTAAGTCACCCATTTATTAGAACAAGGGTCTCAAATGCCTACCTTGTCAATACAGAAATTTTTTTAACAACTAACCAAACCCGCATTTCTTAAATTGAAGCATGGCTTTTTTCCAGTAACCTTTTGGGGAAATCCTGTGGGGCCTGTCCTGTTACTGACTGAAAACATGTGGATGAATCAGCACATGTCCATCTTTCCATTTCAACCGGAACATCGACCAATTTGAACTATTATTGCTAATATATTGTATTTGTATTATGCTGTGTTATATTATATTTCGTGAACTAGAAAGTATCTGTAATATCTTCATCCAGTATTGATAAATCGTATGTATAATTTCAGCACATTTTATCCAAATAACAAATCTCACTGAACTTCAATAGACTTGAAAGTTGAACATGGCACGGGAGGGAAATATTTTTTCCGTAGTTCACTATTTTGAGGAAACTTAGAAACTTGTAGGTGCAACTTTTGCAATAATTCTGCTCCTTGGTAATCTCTCACATGACTTTTGCATTTTGTGACAGCCAAATCAACTCATTTTACAGGATTTTCAAGTAAGAAAAAGAGCAGACTCCTTCGAATTATTTTTTTTAATAGTGGTTTTTCAATAGAATAAACAGTTCAAGAAGTGGAACGTTTTATTCAAAGCTTAAGCATTACTGGGATTCCTTCTAGTCTTTTTGTACCTTGATAATAAATCGCATGTAAAGAATTCTATTGAATTAGGAAAAATTTCGTTTCTTTGACACACCCTTTGCATTTGCTGTATAGTTTGTTGTAAATTATTAACTGCAGGATTGATTAGGTTGCTACACATACATGCATCTTGTAAAATGTATGTTATTAGGAATTTTTTCGTGTAATTGCAGTTTGTTTCTAGAGAATTAAAAACTTTCGAGGTTTGCTTCTTAATTAACTATAATAAAATTGCCAACATTTTAGTTTTAATTTTATGGAACGCTGAGATTCCCAACTGCCCCCTGAGTGCATGTTGAGCTGCTTATGTGATGATGCTAGCTATGGGCCTGCATAGACTGCAAAAATTAATTATTTAATATTTGTGCTAACACATAGTTGATTGCTTAAATTTAGAAATTATTGTTTCTCAAACAAGCTCTAAATAATTTTTGCAATTAGTGTTATTGATAAATACTATCATCTTTAATTTCCATTAATTTAGCCAATTCATTGTTACTTTTTAAGTCTATGTGGAGAATGATAAAAGCGAAATTGTGAAATTTATGATGAGAATGACAAACAAGTATTGGAATTAATTGCATGCGTCTTAAAAATTTTTTCATTATAACGTTATTTTTTGTTATCCTTTAGTCACTTAATGAAAATGGTGCCGTTAAATAGTGCATTCGATATGTCCAGAAGTTAGTTCCAAAATTATCAAATGATCACTTTTACCTCAAGATAACCCAAATTTCTTTAAGTTGCGGCAGTATGTTTAGCATTGCCAGGGGTAATTATCGGCCGTTGTTGTTTCCTCATTCACCCTATCATAGGGGCTTCGTTCTTCTACTCTGACTCTATTATTACTTATTACTTGTTATATTTGATAAAATAAACTTCTATTGTGGATAGATTTTCTGGTAGCGGCTGTTTTCTCTACCCAGTTCTAATAATAGAATTCATAAGATTTTGGTCCGGCCATAAACTGGATTATCTCATAGTTATCTGAATTTGTACAAGATATTCTCGATAGTGATTTAGATGCCATCGGAGAGGATTCAATGGATCCTTACTTCTTGAGCTTCTATGCTCACCTTCATGCCCAAATTGTTGCTCTTCAACTTATTGTGAAAAGGAAATTGAACTTATTACACATATGTCATTTTCTTAGTTTAAGGCATCTCTTTACGGTATCTCTTTAAAACATGACTTCTGAACTTGGTGTAAGTCAACGAAAAATGCTGTTAATTCTTTGAAATGGGTTCTGCATCACTTTCAGAAGCCAATCGGTTAATTTCAATAGTTCTGAATTTTCACCAATTGGTTGTGTTATTAGCGGAGAGTATTATGAAGGTAATAGCGATAATAGTGTTAATTCGCATACAGTTTGAATTATCCAAGAACAATGCAATCATTGTTCAAAAGTGCTTCTCACCCACACTACTATCCCTAAATTGTTCGGTCAGACTTCATTTAGCTCTTAAAATTATGTTAGAGCAAAGATGAAATTTAGCTTTAACTTAAGCATGTGCGCAGATATTATAGAGAACGAAATTATTATTTAGGATGCACATTTTAGCTTGTCTTAATAGAGAAAGGAAAAGCTAAGTCAACTTATATTATAACCCAATTTGAACTGCAGTAAGGGCATCATTATTTTATAAATATGTATCCTGTGACTATTTCCATATTTTCTGAATTTTTATACCAGCATGCTATTTTAGTTGTTGGTTTTGGACGTAAATATAATAGCTGTGATTTTTTAGGAAAAATATTAATTATATTTGTATGTATATAAATTTAATTAAACGTAAATTTCTTGGTTTCTTATCACTACAGCAACCAAAATATTAACCTAAAGGATGTGTAGAATTAACCTAACTTATGCTAATTATAAACTTTTTGTTTTGAGAAACTACAAATTAAAAAATTTTATTTGGGAAATTGTTATGAAAACCAAATTAATTACATTCTCAGTCAAAGAGTTTCTCTCTTTAGATACAATTAATTTGTAAAATTAACTTTATTAACTTAATAAAAAATTATTAACTGTATTAACATTAAAACGAAATATTAGTTTGTAGTTAAATATTAACATTATTAACCTTTGCATGCGCCACTTCTTACATAGGACGCAAAGGGCACAGCCCACGCGCTGCCAGTGACTATCATTGCCTCGTCCAGCTAAAGTATTGTAACTTCAAGTTATACTGGTGTACAAAGAGCCGTCATCTCAAAAGCAATCGATTTAGAAAAGCCATTTAAATAGGATCTTAAAACAGAAATGCACAATAGATTACAATGATTAAAAATTGATGGTTTTGAGCACAAAGTGTACGAGAAACAAGGTTAAAAGGTTAATCATAGAAAACCATGGAGCAGAAACCATTTTAATGCTACTCTTCATCAGCATGATTTATGGAATTCAATTGATGTTATTATATCTGTTACAGAAATTACAAATACAAACAAATCTAAAGGAATTGTTTCAAAATTCAGGAAAAAATGCAAAGCATAAATATTGAGAAACCCATATTTGTTAGCTGCCGGCATAGTGTTCTTGTTTTGACATTGAGTTGAAGGAAAACATAAACAACCATTTTGATGGTAGTATTAACAGCCCTGGCAAACAATTACCTATTATTCTACTCATAGTTTATAAAACGTTAATGTCTGACATCCAAAATTTACACTATATCTTTTATGATATTTTCTACTTGCTTTGTTATTTAGGTTTAACTTATATTTCAAGCATTGTTTTAATAAGATTTTGACTTGTTCCAACCTTAAATACAAAAACCAGTTTGGTAAATTTTTTCACGTTTTCAAACAAACTAAGTATTTTTAACTTCACATATACAATTTAATCCTCCCCTGGTTTCTCCTATATCTTATTTATGTTTGGATAAAAGTTTGAGCTCATCCTAAAACTGGATTATTGTTGAGGGAGCAGCTGCCCCTTTTGTCTCGCGTCCTTGATCTTCTCGGTAAATAACTTTGCATGCACATAACCCGCATAAAAGTTAAATTAAAACGCGGTGTTTCTCTAATAATCTTATATATATATATAATGTTGACTGTAATCCTCCATTTCAAATACAACATCTATTTTAAAATCAAAGATTGACTCCAATATCGATTGAATTGTTATTTTCATGTCTATTATTTTTTAGAGAAGTTTGTGATGTCATTCATTATTATGGTGGACAGGTGTACATCGATGGTGCAAACACAAATGCTCAAATGGGATTGTGTCGTTTGGGTGACTATGGTGGAGACGTTTCACATTTGAATCTTCACAAAACATTTTCTATTCCGCATGGTGGTGGTGGACCAGGCATGGGTCCAATTGGAGTGTGAGTATTTCCAGAATTTGATAATCCGTTACTGTGATCGATATATCCTTACATGATTTTTTAAGAATTTTTTTAAATAGTAAAACAGTTACTTTTTAGTTTGGTGTTTTAAAATGTACAATTTATCTCTCTAAGAGATCTTCATTTAATGTGCACGTAAATATTTTTTAAATGCTAATGATTCCACTACCTCAATTATCTATGCTTAATAAACGTTTCAAAATTTTAGATAACTATGGAAGGTATGTATAAGTTTTGTGCAATGTCTTGCTTTTCTTATTTATAACTCAACTTTTCTAAAAATTTTCATTAGGCCTTGCATATGTTTATGTTCGGGTGCATGTCACTTAATATATTACGATGAGTTCTTTGCTAAAAACGTATCGTATTTAGGAAGAAACATTTGGCACCATATCTTCCTTCTCATGTTATAACCCCACCGATGGAGGATTCTTCCAAAAGCTTCGGAGCAGTCAGCTCAGCAGCTTGGGGTTCTAGTTCAATTCTACCCATTGCTTGGGCATATATTAAGGTTTGAATTTTAATTTAGCCTATTTTTCGGGCATAATGAGTCTTATATTAGCTTACACTACTGGTAATCTGTACTTAAAATTCCATTTCAGTCACAGCTAATTAGAGTGATGCATTTTAAGATGCAATTAATCATATATTTTATCAAGAAATCAATATTCTAAATATTGATGTACAAATTTATGTATTTCAAATTCTATG
Organism: Hofstenia miamia; assembly: GCA_900660155.1. Taxonomy (NCBI): domain Eukaryota; kingdom Metazoa; phylum Xenacoelomorpha; order Acoela; family Hofsteniidae; genus Hofstenia; species Hofstenia miamia. The sequence continues at coordinate 397,290 of CABFPE010000115.1, read as the reverse complement.
CTTTTTTATAATGTCTTCCTTCATCACTATGCGACCCTTTTGGCAAATATTGAGCACCCAATAAAGCTTGGGTTGAAGCAAAAACACTTGCATATTTATTCATTATAGTAGCATGATATTAGTTTTAGTATTAATCAAGATATTTACATACAAATTTTGATTTCTTTGACAAAGCTGAACCGCTAAAGATGTGCCTGTTTGCTCATTTTATAAAAGTTTACAGATCTCATATTTTGTATTATTAAATAATTCTATAGTTATACCCTTGGTTGATCATTCAAGTAAATAAGTTGTGGGATAATGAAATTTTATAATCGTTTAACAAATTAGATGATGGGCGCTGAAGGCTTGAAGAGGTCATCCCAAGTGGCTATTCTCAGTGCGAACTACATGAAACACTGCTTAGCGGAAGACTATGAATTTGCTTACACTGACGCCAATGGTTATTGCGCTCATGAATTTATCATTGATCTTCGTAAATTTAAGGAAACCGCCAACATTGAATCCAAGGACATAGCTAAGCGATTGGTCGATTTCGGTAAGAAATGTGTACAATGACAGTTGGAATTATATAGGCAATATTTTTTATAAATACTTTAACAACTCATTTCTCGGATAACCTTCTCGTCGGCTTCAAAATTGACTGAAGTCTAAGGCATGCGAGCAGTGGTCGTTTATTAAGATATTTAATTAAGCCAAATAGCGAAAATTTGTTTAAACATCAAAACGCGAATTTTGCAAATATTTCATTTATTGGTCAAAATTGGGTTAAAATAGACTATTTAATTAGTAAATTTCTGTATTTTCTTATGTGAAAATGCTTATCAAAATTTGAACTCAAGTTAAACAAAGTGTTGTCATGATATTTTTGAACGAATTTTTTACAGTTCGCTGTATTTCTGTTGAAAACCTTAAACATTAGATTTTGTAAATAGTACTTCATAACATGTTTTTTGTCAGTACATACTCAGTTTGAAAACGGTAAATTTTATAATTTGGTCAAAATTTCTTAGGTTTTGTGCACAAAAACTGCTTTTCCGAGGTCCAAACTGTAATAAAATTGATTAACGTCGCAGAAAATACGTTAATATGACAAATTCGAATTATGGAAACGCAATTTTATTCAATTCCTGAATTGGTTTTTAACAAAACCTGATGTGAATTTTTAGGTTTTCATGCTCCTACGCAGAGTTTTCCCATTAGTAATTCCCTCATGATTGAACCAACAGAATCTGAAGATTTGGAGGAAATCAATCGTTACATCACCGCCCTAAAAATAATTCGTCAAGAAATTCGAGATATAGAGATAAAAAAAATCTCTGCGCAGGACAGCCCACTTACAGTATGTTTTGTTGTCTTCTGATTCAGGAGTATGGGCATCATATCATGTGCGTATGTAAATAAGATTATTTGCATCTACGCAATATGAGGCCATGTGATCTTAGGTGTCATTGTTTATTAAGCAGTGCCAGTCAATCTTCACATAATTGTAATTTTTTAAGACGTGTTTTTCAAACAAAGTAGCGTAATCAAACATTTATTCTTACTATTTTGGTTTTCGTAGAAATAGACGATATTAAACAACAGCATTATTTGATGGCCTTTAAAGCTTAAAAAATTTCGTATAAATGCTTAGAATGACATTTGAACAAAAGCCAGGTGTATTGTTTAAATTGGAGATATATAATTATATAACAAAATATCTCAGTATTAGAATGACTGTTTATGCTTATATAGTAGTAGGCCCTTATTCAAATGGATCTATGATTCTTAGGTACTTTCATTGATACATGGTTATATATTTTTAGATTGAATTTGAGTAATCTCTTACAAACATTTCACTTTTTTATTACTCTACAACTTTATTGAATAACTTCAGAAGTCAGCTGAGCTCTTCTTTAACGTTTGCAATGGAATTTTTTATTTGTATGGATTAAATGTTTGTGGATTTCTTCATGAAATTTTAGATTTTATACTCATGATAAATTTTATATTTTATATATTTTATGGTATTTCTTATCGTGTTTACCCTCAAATAGGGCTTATTTCTCCCGCGTGTTCCTCTTTGGCAAATGTTGTGACCTTCGCTGAAGCACAAGAACAAAAAATGCACACCTTTCTAAAAAATATGCACATTCATATTTTGTAAGACTCTATTCTGATTGTGGCATCAAATGCATATTTTATTTTACAATTTTGTGGAGATGTCTTCGGCAATGCAAAATACCAATCTACAAAGACTTGAGAACCGTACTAATATTTTTTATTCTTATTTTTGTAAAATTATCCCCCTTGTATTTCATTTCTATTTAGGTTTTGTCTTGAATGAATTATTTTATGAAACAAACATTTATTTTAGAATGCGCCACATTCACTAGCGTGTGTAACCAATAATAACTGGAACAGAAGTTATTCACGGCAAGTAGCTGCGTTCCCTGCTACTTTCATTCGGCCAGAATCGAAGTATTTCTCCCCAGTCAGTCGCATTGATGATACATATGGCGATAGAAATTTTATTGGAACACTTAAATAATCGTGAATGTCCGAAATTTTAATTGATGTTCTTAAAGTTTTTTATGCTTACAAGTATTATAAAATAATGATATATAAACTTTAATATGAAATTTTACACTAATACACTAAAAAACAAATATTGAAACCTTTCAATGTGAGGTTTTTTGCATTTTGTAATACACAGGGATTGAAGTTTTGTGCCTGATCTGTAAATTCTATTTTGTATTCAAACCGGTCACTCAGAAATCTATTGTTTTAAGACAGACAAGGTTGCTAACATATAGGCTCTAGGGATGTGCCGGTATCCAGTAAAATCTGCAATTATACAACCGGATATGGATATTCGGTATAACTTAATTTACTTATCGGATAACATATTCTGAGATAAAACATGATTTAAAAATGAAATTTTCAAGGATAAAGCTATATTTTTCCACCAGATGTTATTACTCGCACTCTCAATCTTGAAGCGATGCCTGTGAAATAATCACATATATCAAGTCACGATTAGAGACTACCGGCCTTTCACTGATATATTGGAAGGACAGAGGATGGGCATTTAATAGGAAGTATGTCAAATTACGAAAATGTCAAAGATGTTTCTTTGTTTAGAAAACTTTTTGGCCTATGACAGAAATCTTAACTACAATAATATGTGGAAATTTATGTGCTGTTATTATAATCTAGTGAAGCAATTGCTTTAAAAATTGACTTGTTATGCAATAGTTTGGTATTTGTTTTATATCTTGTTCTCAGTAATAGCAAAACGTTTTGCATTGCTTAAATGAATCATTTTGAAATATGGATTTTCATATTTAACTAAATTCCGTCATATTTTTCATAAAAAAGTTCATGTTTTGTGTTTTTGAAGTCATATTTCTGGTTGGCCTAGTAATATTTGAACAACATGTTCAATTCGCTATCCGGATCCTATCCCTAATAGGCTCATAATGTTCCATAAATGGATTTTTATCATGTTTTGCTCTAGTAATTAAACAAAGCTTTCTTGAATTTTTTCTGCTATTAGCCTACTTGAAATTTTGAATAAATGTAATGTGCAAATAAACAGTTCATTCGATATATTTCAATTGGTAAATTATTCCATAGTTCAATTGTTGAGTTTAAAAATGAATTTTTAAGAAAATGTTTTTTAAACTTCACTTTTCTGAATTTAGATGTCCTCGAACTAAAAGTTGGATGGGCATGTAATGGGAGTTATTGTTTACTGTAAAGTGAACGCTGATTTGAAATATCCTAAAATTTTATTAATGAAAAGTATCTTATGAAATGTGAAGCATCGTCATGATTAGAATACATGTATGAACTTTTGTTGCTCCTAGTCGAGTAGTTATCAATATGAATGTTTGCTGCCCATTTAGTTTGTGCGTGATTTCATTTATTAACGAATGGTTTGTCGTTAAATTTTATAATTGTGTACAAATTTCAGGCGGCCGAAAGTTGGAATGTATTTTAAAGCGTCATTTTAATGATTAATTCTTTGCAGATATCGGAAAGACACGGTTTGTTACTTCTCTCATTTCTGCGAAAATTGTTAAGGGACTTTCTATTGGAATTATGAAAACAGGTGATCAGATAATAGGCATTCAGAGTAATAGTACAAGACATCGATAGTATTTTCGAGCAATACAATATAGTCAATGAAAGCTGCAGTATTTTTTGAAATTCTTGTAAGAATGAGAGAATTTGCCGTTTTTATTAAAAAACAGATTATTACGTATATTATCAGTTTTATTTAAATAATATTAAATGTTTACTTTCTGAGTAAGCCAGAGAAATTTCATTCTCAAGTTGTTAGAAAAATTCATTAGTATTAAATTATTAGATAAGATAACAAATTCTTTATTCAGATAAATGCTTAAAATTAAAAACTGATAACTTATCTGAATAGCGTCATTAAGTTCAAACCAAATATATTTACAAATTACACATTACAAAAACAAAACAAATCCTTCAGGATATGGATAAATTACAATAGTAATTTATTAATAACGCGTTGTCGTATAGAAGAATAGAAGAAATCTTTATTCAGAAATTACGTTGACAATATATAATTATACTGATAGCAACTATGAATGCATCAATATACTGTACAAAATACAATACAAAATAGAAAATTGCACCGATGGGCTATGGCTTTATAATTTGTTAGTTGAATAATCCTGGTTGTAAAATTTGAAACCCCTTCATTTTAATTCAGTTATTTCTTTTCTAGTAGTATCGTTTGACTCTGTTTTTAATATCGTTAAATTATTCGGTAATTTTAATTCTCAAGGTAAAGGATTCCAAAGTTTTATAGAAGTATTAATGAATTTCTCATTATTTTCTTTTTAAAAAGAACTGGTTTAATATTTCGCGTGCGGGCATTTAGGTGTGCTCTTTTACTGAGATTAGGGAAATTTATTTTATCATAGGGGGTTGATGTTGTTTACGATCTCAAACAATGTTGTTAATACATTTATCTGAATTAGCCATTGAGGATTTAAGAATTTTTTTCTGAAGTTTTTATATTTCATATTAATATCAGAATAGTTGTTCGTTACTAACTTCATTGACCATCCTAACTGTGTATTAATTTTAGTAAATTTTCATTTACATCCGTATAAAGTACATTGCCATACTAAAAATGACTTAAAACTATAGCATGCAGACTTGTCAACAAGCCGAGCCGAGCTTAAGCAGAACATTTGATATACAACGAGCCTTTAATAAGCCGAACCGATTTATAGTTCTGCTTTTTAATTTGCTTATGCAGATTTTTCTTATTTTTTTATTCAATATACCTTTTTTACAATCATATTTTAAAATGTTTATTAAATAATTAGGAAGAGCTATTTAAAAATTTCTGAGAATGCAGTATTTTTTTGAAAAAAATTGAGCTAAAACTAGCCTCATTGAACGGTTCTATGTGGCAAGCCGAGACGAGCCGGAAATACTCAAAAGTAAAACGAGCCCAGCTGAGCTTAAAAATGTCGTCTCGTCGACAAGTCTGATAGCATGCATTAACTGAATTTTAGTTTTTGTAAGTATTTGCTGAGATATATTGCTCAGGGCTTTAATTGAGATAGCCATTCGTTTAATGTTTATATTAAGCTTTTGAAAGGTAAGTAATGAGGCAAATGTAATTTCTAAGTATTTAAGTTTATCCAATTGGTCTATTTAGGTGCCATTAAAACTTAGCTTCTGTTGAGAACAATTTTTGGAATTAGCTTTTGATTTTATAATACAAAATTGAGTTTTGGTAAGATTAACACGCAATTTCAGTGAGGCAAAATAGTGAACATAGTTATCTTCAATTTTTATGATAGCATTTTCAATCGATTTATTTGAACAAAATAGCATTGTCATCAGCGTATTGAATAACATCCACAGGAAAAAGGTGTATTAGGGAATTTGAAATGTTTTGAGTAAAATGACCTTGAAACTTCAAGCACAGCTGCTACAATTCACCACCGCAGTAACCTTGTAAAAAGAAAACGCGCTTGCACTCTTTGTAAGGAGCTAGGGCACAATAAAAAGACTTGTCCCAATAAGTAACTGATTATTTTTGTACTTATTTTACTTTTTTGGCACACATCCTGTAATACAGGAAGTGTACCGGAAATAACGCTTTGTATCATATATAGTCATTCAATCCGTATTTGTGTTTTTTGAAATGTCCACCATTTTCTACATATAATTACCTATCTAAATCAATTGGTAACTCAATTTATGAAAAAAATCCCTAATGCACACTTTTCCTGTGAATGGTCACATATATATTAAAAAGCCAGGAACCTAATATTGTTCCATGTGGAAAACCTATTTTGATTTCAATCCAATTTGAAAATGTCTCATTAAGTTTAAATCGTTGTTTTCGATTACTTAAATAATTTGTTAAAAGAGCTAAGCTTTGTGTACAAAAATGTATTCGCTTAAGCTTTGAAAGTAAAATACAATAATTTATAGAATCAAACGCTTTAGAAGGATCTAGACATTCAATGGCTGTATATTCGTTATTATCAGTACTTTTGCTCCACTTTTCAGTAGCACATAACAAAGCTTTGTTAGTAGACATGCCTTTCCGAACACAATATGTAGTGTTAGAGTAAAGATTATATTTATTCATGTGCTCATTAATTTGCTTTGCTAATACACGTTCCAAAATCTTACTAATTGGTGATGTTACAGGAACTGGTCTATAATTTCAACAGTTTTCTGGCTAACTTTTTACATATACATGAGTTATATTGGCAATTTTTAAATTTTCAGGGAAAATAGATTTTATGCAAGTATTTATAATTCAATAGAGGCTCCGAAACAAATACATAAGCATCTTTTAGAAACGAAGTTGTACTTTTGAAGGTCCGCAGGATTTATTTTTTAATCTCTTAAAAAATCTTATAATTTCACAACTTGCAACATATCTGAGATAGAAATCAGTTGAATTTTGTGCTTTCAAAAGTTTAGATTTACAGGGAAAATTTTCCCCTTCTTAATTTCCTAGATTTTGAAAGACCTCATTAAAAGCATTGCAAATTTCTCTATGACTTGTAAGTCTTTCCATTGAACTTTATCAATTCCAGCTTATCGTTTTCAGTAGATATTTTATTTAGAAGTTTGTTTATAAATTCCCATTTCGTTTTTTGAGAACTTCGATTTTTGTATTCTAATCTAGCAAACAGATTCAATACATTTCTTATTTCGATGTTACATAGGTTACGAGATTTCTTATAAACAGAATGATTTTTGTCAGTTTTGGATGCTAAATAAGTTTGCCAACATTCTCTTTTTCCTCTAATACTTTCAATACATGTAGAAATTATCTAGGTTTATTTTTTGGTGGACTAAATGAAATAGAAGGATTCTTAGACTTGAGAATCTTCTTTTCAGGACAGCAGACATCTAAGTAAAATTTTTATGAAATTTTCACCCATGTGATTAGGAGTAGTTGAGAAAAAACGGTATTCCAGGTTTCATTTTTCAAGCAACATTTAAGTAGTTCAATTTTCTCTTTTGATTTTTCTCTAATTTTTACCCAGCTTTTAAATATGAAATTATAAGACAATGATCGGATAAGGAAATTCTGTGTTTTGAGATACTAAGAAGCAGTCAATACGTGTTTCGCTATTAATACTAACCCTAGAAGGAATAATTTGATTAATTAAAGAAATGTTAAATGTTGGAAAAAAGTTTAATAGTTTTTGTTTCTCGAATTTTTTTAGAATATTCATATTCCAATCCCCAATAACATAGTGTTATCATTTTTGCTTAAAGCGGTTGTAATTTCGTTTTCAAATTGCTGGAACAATTTATTCGGGCAATACGAGATGTTTATTAATTGCTTACGCTTATTAATATTAGGATTTATAATCTTATTGCTGATAATATCGGACCTCAATCTCGACTTAAGCTTGTTAGAAATTAGAAATAGAACACCACATTGTAGTTGTTGTAAAATTTGTATCCTAGCTATGATTTATCGGAAATATATTTTTGCTTAAGGAACTGATATGAACAATTACTTGGCTAATTGATTACGTTTACCGGTTTATCATAAGGTAAACCGACAAGTACTTTATGTCGCATTTATAAAAGTTTGCACTGTGCATTAATGTTTATGATGATTTATGATAATGTTGCTACGATTTTATTCAATAAAAGCTTAATATTTGTAAGCCTTTTATACTTTAGGAATATTTTAGGGATTTACCGGAATCCGGTATCTGGTAAAATTGGCAATTACACAACAGGATCCAAATATCCAGTATCCGGTAAATTTAACTTGTTTACCGGATTTTACTAATAACATATTATCGATAAATTCTGATATAAAACTTGATTTAAGATGGAATTTCCGAGGAAAAAACTATTTTTCCATGATACGCAAGGTGTCATGCAACAAAACAAGTTTTTCAGACATATCAAAACGTAGTCTATTTCATTGACTTGACAATAAATTTCCATATATGCAGAATATCATTTCGTTGGCTTGAATGAAATGATGTCGTTACTACAGACCTCGACAAATGTATTAAGATACCCATTACTCTTTTACGGTTTGGTTATTATCTCAAAATTTTGATAAAATCAGATAATGAAACGCTATTGTATTATATATGAAAACTAAAAAATTCTAGTAATTAGGGGAAATATTCAATTACTATTATTATTATTTATTTGAAAATTGCGAAAGCAGTATAAAAACATTGGACAAAGGAAATGGGACAACACAATAAAAGTGAAAAATGCATTAGTTTATTATGTTATGTACTTCTTTCATTGACGCTTTCGTATCGAGTAAATTGCAACAAGTTTTATATGTTGTCTGACCAGATATGATCACGGGCATTGCAGGTAAACCATGTCTCTGAAGTTTCATCTCACCACAGGATCACATCGAATATTATGTTGGCAACAAAGTAAAAGAACAAAGAAACACGAAAATAATTCAACCATTTCAAAGCATATAAAAGCTGTTGGCTAAGTCATGTATACGGCAATTTTTTTGACCTAAAATTTTGAAATTTTGAACCAACAATTTTGACTTTTTGACTTCAAAACGAAATTTTTACAAAAAAAATTGACCTAAGGATTTTATAGCCTTTGCAAAATTCATGTATTCTATACTAAACATTCAATTACAGTAGGTTGTAAGAAGCACCAATATAGAAATGCACACTATCTTTAGAAAAACTTCCATTGTTGTGAAGCATGCTTTTTAACCTTTCCATGGAAGCAGAGAGGGATACGCATCTTTCCAATCCATATTCTGTAGGACTTAATAAACCCATTATATCAACTATTTATTAAGATCATAGTTGCAAACGGGTCACCAAATGCCATCCATGCGACCCGCTAAAATTGCAGAATAAATCACACCTGACCCAAATCAGGGGCGCAACTAACTTCAAATTTACGAGGGCACAAATTATTTTGTTACAACTCAACCTTATCTCTACTATTGTTACTCTTACGCAGCAAATTGATTTGTCCGCATTTCTTAACAATTTTATCCGAGTATTTTCAGAAATATTGAAAGCTTTTTACATGGAAAAATCTATGGATAGGTGCCCGCTCATAAATTGATGAAAATTTGTGCTATGACCTAATCTTGTGCTGGGATTACTTGCAAATATAGATTTTCTCAAAGAAAAACCTAATTTTTGGAAAAAATGCTTGAAATTATCCATTCCTAGTGTTGAGATAATGAGGCGGTCTAATGTCCATGGGACAACAATTGCCCTGAAATGTTTTGCTTTCTATAGACAATCTATGAGTTCCGCCCAGACGTGTCGTGCCCAAAATCAGAAGTTATCGTGCCTGGGCGGGGCAAAACCAGGTTGCAAATTAAGTCGAAGAAAGAGAGGAGACAGTTCTCTATCTTGTGGTGTTTTCAGATTATCAATATCTTCGTCAGTTCGTGAGTTATAAGCATTTAAAAATTTCTTACTGAAGTAATCACAGAAATTTAAAAATTCCTAGTGGAAATAGAGTTAAGGCGATGATATGCTGGCAATTTTTGCTTGCAGACAAATCCCCAGTCTACATCAATCTCGGTACCCGGGCTTGCTTGAATTTTTTTCTCGCTAGATTGAAGGTGTGGCTCGTTTAGTAGGGCGATCAAACTATTATCGAGTTCTCTGTGAATTTGATTGGATTCTGATTATGAGGAGGTACCTGGAATTTGTTTCAAGGTTTCTTCAGAATTTCAAATAACAATTCCACCACTGTATAATCTGGATCGTAGACATTCTTTATATTGGGTAATCGCATTTTTTGCAATGGTAGAATGCCTTTTGAAGGGAACTCAGCGCAACAATACGCTAAAATCTTTCGCCACCTTTTCATGGAACTAAAGAGACTGACATTAAAAGAGGTTGAAGAAAATGAGTGTTGTTTGCTGACAGCAATAATGAAAACTTGATGCTGTCGGGCCAACCTGACAACATTGTAGGACATATGTGAAGCCAATTGATCTCTTAACAACAACTTGTATCCGGAGGAACACTTTACAATTTTTAAAAACTTTACAATCTTCAAACTGCGCCCTTATAAACCAACCTCGTTTTATTCTCAAATATGAATTACATTGAAACACATGTCTTTAATGATTGTTGTCCAGTTTGCATTTTCTATGTAGCTAAAAAACTAATTGTGAATAGTTACCCCGTCCTCTTATTTGCAATCCGTTTTTTAAATTTTGAAGGTTTCTTGCAGAGCTTTGCGAAGACCATACTTACATTGACATGAACTACACATTCTGCTGGTCTTCACCGACATTGAAATACTTCATCTTGCATTATGAAAACATGATTATAGCATTTCCCATAATTTGCGATGTAAAATTTGAAGAAGAAGAAGAAATGACTATATTCAAAAATTGTTTGAACAATAAAAATACGCAAAACAATTCTGAAGCCGTCAAGAAAAAAAATAAAAACAAAATAAAATAAAACAAAACAAGAAATATTTACAAATAAGAATGATAATTGACTTGGGTTATGGCAATGTTAGTTTCTAATAATCAGGATTGAAAAATTTATAACCTCGCCATTTCAGTCTTTTTATATTAAAGGTGCAAAAGTATTTTAATATCAATCTTAAGGTTTTTTAAAGTGTTTATTGTTTTTCATTATTCGATTCCTATACCTGATTGCATCAATTAAATGTGTTCTTTTTTGTTTATTAATTATTTTTTCGGAAAGAAAGTCAGTTTTCTTATATGGGAAAGTACTATTAATTATTTTGAAGAATGTCTTTAGGACCTTTATATAGACAGTGTTGTGGATTTAGAAACAAGTTTGAGATTTTTCTGTATTCATTATACTTATTAAAGCTATGATTTTTAACTTTGATAACTCAATTTTGTTGCACCTGGAATTTTCTGAGGGAATTACAGTTTATATCTGTGTAGAGTATATTCGATTAGTTGAAATCACTTAATACTAGAATATGAATTAATTGAATTTTTGCATTAGTTGGAAGTTTTTGAGAGATTAAGTTCATTGCTTTAATCGATATGGCAATTTTTCTAATATGATTTAGTTGCTTTTCCAAATTTAAGTGTGAATCGAAAATAATTCCAATGTATTTAAAGGACTCAACTTACTTTATATGGATACCGTTAAAATTAGTTTTATATTGTAAGGTATCAGTAGATTTAACAATGCAGAATTGAGTTTTTAAAGGATTATTCAACTAGCCTTAAGGAAGAAAATATTTAGTGAGAGAAGTACAATTTCTTTCGAGAGTTTGAATAGGCATTTGCGGGACGTTTATTTGAATTAAATAATATTGTATCATCGGCATATTGTATAACGTCACATGTTGTTAAATCGGAAAAATCATTTATATAAATATTTAATAGTAAGGGACCCAAAATTGTTCACTGTGGAACTCCTTTTTTAGCATACACCCAATCTGAAAAAAATTACGAAATACTTTTTGTGAAAAAAAGTCGAAATCAGCATTTTTATAATATCAGTCCGTGAAAAATTCTTCAATTTTGCGAATATTTATTAAATTTTTATTAGTTAACCCCATTCTATCTGGCAAATATGTGCACTTAGATTAACATTAAAAAATTTCAACATAGGGTCTTACAAGCATCGGAATCCGAACCTATATTGGATTCAATTCGAATTTTGGAACAGAACAGTGCCGAATTTAGAAAATCTTGATTGGTACTGAAATTATTGAAATAATATGAATGTTTAGGGTTAATAATTTTTTGGGAAATACATAAAGCAAATTTCTAAGTTGAATTATTTTATTATGGAATAAACAGCTAAAATTTTCATGTTTCAAAGTCATTTTTGAAATGTAGATATTAACATATATAATAGAACTTATCAAACATACTAATTTTTATCTTGAATTTAAATTCGGCTTCAGATTTGCAAATGCATTACTTGAATATTCGGAATATAAGAAGTGAATTCACAGAGCCGTATTACAGAAATAAACGAAAAAGAACATAAAAATGTTCTTTGTTGCTTCCATGGGATTTTAACCTTATAAATACATGATCATTGGCAATGCAGAGAATTTAAATCTTTTTCAAAATTTGAAATTTTCAAAGAAAACTTTTAATCTATTCAACAATCTCTGCTGCAGCAATAAGCTTTAATAGAAGTTTTCAACATTACATTAAATCATGTTCCCCAATAGACCTACCCATGCTCCAAGATTTTCAAATTGCGAAATAGGCTTCGAGAATATTCTTTGTAAATGTGGAAAAACTGTTTGCCCTTTAAAACGGGCGCTAGGCTGATTAAGGTTAAAATATAATTGACTTAAAATTCATTGGCAATCTTTTTCATTGCCTGGAAGTTATTTTATTGCTGATATTTTGCAGCTTCCTATCACGATGCACATCAAGTTTATATGGGTTGGATTTGATTCCGGATTGATCTGAATTATTTAGCTCGTGTTCGAATTTTTACAGTTGTAGCCTTTGCATTTGCCATGATATCATTCACTTTCGTAGATTTTGCACGTATTGTGCTTTCCACATAATTGAAGTAGGTTCATCATTGTATGCTTTGTTTTATTCAAAGGAATATTCAATTGAAGCACTGAAGTGACAAACAGTTAATCAAACTAATTCTCTCTTTGTAGCTCAATGAATTACTGAATAAATGTTGATGATTTGAAATGTTTTGTACACTTTCTATGACTTTTTACCATCAGATAACTGAAAATACTCGAAGATACTTTTCGGTTACTAAGGCTTTATTGAGTTGAGACGACTTTTTTGGCATAGCATACATTGAAAAACTTCAAATCTAATTTATTAATAAAAATAGCAGAATACCTATTTGACTAATGTCCAAGCTAACCAGGCAAATAAAATGTGTGATATTTCACCATATTCTTGTAAAAAAATTGTATTTTTAAAAGCTAAACTAATTGGAAATAGGGTCCCTGGCTTATCAGTAGAGGCTTCCTTCGCTTTAAGCTTTTATTTACATTTTAAGTGCAAAATGCATACATTTTCTCAGATACTCGGCTCTTACAAAATGCTTTTAGATTTTTGTATTATGCTGCTTTAATGAACTTTTTATGAAAATCACTTACATTGTCTCTTCACAGAAGTGTAATCCAAAAGAACATCTTGACGTTAATTTTTTTTTAAATATGTATGCATAGGTATTAAATTTGTAAGTATTTAAACAAAATGGACCTTATTTCAATTTTATTTTTTGCTTTTGTTTGCCTGTTATGAAATAAAGAATACTGATGCCAAACATTAAAATCATTGGAAGCATTTTAATTGGATCATTTCAATCACGTCTAAATATGAGAGAAGATTATATTCATAAACTATTACTGCGAATTATTAAGATTTAGTGAAATAAAATGTTATTATAAAATTAAGTAAATTTAGAGTGAATAATTTGTAAAGAAATTAATAACTATTAATGAAATTTTTTTAGCAACAACATATATTTGAGTTCTCAGTACATATACATGTATTAAGTTTACAAACTTATGAAGAACATAAATAATGCAACTTTCTTCATATGAGCTTAGTTATGACAGTAAATGTTTATTTCTTGGTTACGTTTTTAAATTACATATAACTTAATAAATATTTTTACTTATTGTTCTTGAGTTGCACATCTTATTCTATAATTAGTCAGATAATTGATATTTTGTTGTGTAATCATGTTTTTCAACTTCTTAAATATTGAATTTTTTTCACTTCTTGTACAGTAATCTAATTTGTTCCATAGTGATATTGAATAATTTAGCAATCCGCACTTCTTTTCATATTTGCACATTATTTCTTTTTTATTTTTATTGCTAATTATGTTTATTCCCCATTTAAATACTTTCTCTAATTTCGATTTTGCCTTATATTTAAGTTCGTTTAAACAACATGAGTACAAGAAATGGGATAGAACAAGTGATCGAAAGAGTATTTCCCTCCATTATATTGGTATAAACTTTTCAATTTTTTGAATTGATCTTATACCATACGTCATTTTCTTTATGATTTTGTTTCTCTCGTCTTCAAAATTCAATTTCTTATAAATTACTACTCCCAAATATTTCATTTTTTGGTGATTCCTGACTGATGTTGTTACATATCTTAATACTTTCTAATGTTGATTCATTTCTTCTATTCTTAATTACCATAAATATAGTTTTTTCAATATTTAGTTTTAGCAAATTATTATTAAAGAATGATTGCAATTTTTCGACATTTTCTTGTAAATTTAAAATATCATTACAAAAAATGAGAGTATCATCTGCAAATTGTACATGATTACTATTAATGTGCTATTCCACATCATTTAAATATAACTTAAATAGCAATGGACTCAGTACTGATTCTTGTTGTACTTCATGGTTTATTTCTAATGAATTTGATATTTCTTCTCCCTGAGTTTCACATACAGGTATCTATTACTTAAATAACTATTTAATAATTTTATTAATGAATCACTAAAATTATAAATCTGCTTTAACTTTTCCAATAAAATAGAATGGCTTATTGAATTAAATGCCTTTGAAATATCTAATGATGCTATATATATTTTTTTATTCCTATCAAATTTTGATCTCCAGTCTTCAACAGCATAAAGTAAGACATCACTTGTAGAGGTATCTTTTTGATAACCAAACTGATGTTTTGATATTAATTCATTTTGTTCCAAATATACTGTAGGTTAATTTGGTTGAATAATTTTTCAAATATTTTATTAATGACTGTTAACACTGAAATTAGTCGGTAATTTTCTGCAAGATCTTTTCTTACTTTCTTATATATTGGTGTAACTTTAGCAATTATTAAGTAATCAGGGTAAGTTGATTCTGCCAAGCATTGATTAAATAAGTCACACAAAGGTCTCAATAAAATACTTAAGGCACCTTTCAACAACCAAGGAGGAAATTTACAATGACCTTTCGCTTTGTTCCAATTAATTTCCTTTATTTCTTTATAAAATTCTACTAATGTAATAAATCTTGGTTTATAGGGATTATCATGTTTTCTAATATTGCGATGCTTATGATAAAAATGTTTAAACTTTATATTTAAGTTGTCATTCATTCCTAGTTTCACAAATCTTTCATTAAAAATATTACTAATTTCTTTGTCATTTGTAATGCATTCACCATTATCATTTACTATATAAAGAATTTCATTTTCTTCTTTAAAACTTAAAAAATTTGAAATAAATGACCACTTTTGTTTAACAGATTTTTTTCATTAAAAGATTTTTGTAAAAAAGCTTGTAGATCAAAATTACATTTTGTTGAGGCTTTATTTCTTAATGTTTTATAATGATCATAATTGGCTTTCGATTTGTTTTGACAAACAATTGCATATGCCTTATGCTTTTTCCTAATGCATTCCTTCGTTTCTTTATATATCCATATCTTCCACGTTTTGTTACTATTCTTTACGTTGTGTTTTGAATCTTTATAACAGGACAAAGCTTATGATAAATACTTGTTAAAATATCAATTATAAACATTTTTTGATCCACTGTTGTACCAAAGTAATAATCATTCCAATTTAAGTTGATCAATTCCTTCAAAAAATTTTTGTTGTTAAAGTATTTCTTTAATTAAAATGTTTTAGTGCAATATATCCGTGAATCTGGTTGAGTCTTTATATTATCAAATATTGCACATGTCAGTAAATGGCCTGATATGAAAAAATCTGTAACAAAAACTTCATATGCCCTAATGCTTGAGATGTTAGTAATCATATAATCATTCAAAGAAGACTTAGCAAAGTTGATATGCGTTGGTATATTTTTATTCAGAACTTCCATACTAAAGACATCAATTAAATCGTTAATTTTCCTTTTTTCAATTTCACAAATAATTTTGGTTATAATCACCCACAATAATAACTAAGTTTGTTGTTTGATTTGCAATGCAAATTTTTTTGTATAAGTTTTCTTCAAAAGCTTGAAATGATTGTTTCTTACTCCAATAACTTAAATTGATCAAATAACAGACTCCACATACATTAAATTGAACCCATAAGCTATCAAATTCAGAATAATTTTCAGAAATATCATCTCTGATTATTTGATTGAATTTGCGTGGTATATTAAGCAAAACACCACCACCTCTAGTTTTATGTGTTAAAGCTTGTCTTCTACCCTTCGAAAGATAAAAAATTTGTCATTTAAACTTTTTAAGTAGTCATTAGATTTTAACCAAGTTTCCGTCACGCCAATGATTGTACTGTCATCAAAATTCTAATTTAGATTGTAAAATTTATCAACTTTATTCATAATACTGTGGAAATTGGTATTTACTAATTTTAATTTATTTTGTTTAATTACAATTTTTTCATTTACTTTGTTGCAGGGTATAATATTTTCGTATGCAATTTTATTACAATTCATGATTGGTCTTTAAATTAGTCAACGGCATTTCATTTATATATATAGGACACTCTTTACTAAATGCGTTATGGTTATTAGTTGATTTCTTAAACTTATTTGAATTTTTGCAGTTGATGCATTTATGCATTTCCTTAACATTTTTAACTGGACAATTCTTATAGTAGTCATTATCCATGCAGTACATACAGTTAGATGTTTTCATTAAATATACCTTTGTAGAATGACCAAATTCACCACAGTTGCTACATTTTCTTACATAATAATGATCAAAGTAATGGATGTTTTTGAGAGTATTCAATGTGTTGATGTAATGCTTTGTCTTTTGCTTTAATGATGAAAATATTTAATTTTTTAGTAATATAAGTTTATATTTAAACGCTTTCTTGTATATGTTGTTAAACTTAGATAAAGATTTTTCTGATTCACCTGCATATACTTGTATGTCGTAAATTATAATAGAATTAACTAGGGAATTAAATATAATTTCAGTTTCAACTTGATTTAAATCTTTTACTTTTAATATTATATAGAAATTTCTCATTGATCTTTTATAAACTTGAGCAATATGTTTTTTAAATGAAAGCTATATACGGTAAATCCAAGATATTTCATTGTTGTTACTGAGGAATAGCAATAAATTTTAGATATATTATCAACAAATTTTCTCTTCAATATTATAATATTTTCCAGCGACTCTTTCTATAATTAATTTCAAATTTGTTTTCTTCATACCAAGATTTAATCATATCAGTAATTAAATAGGTTGGAAAACAAATCAGTGTATCATCAGCATACTTAATAATAGAACCATTTGTAATATTTAAAGAGTCACAATTTCAAGAATCAATACATACATTGAACAGAAATGGGCCACAAACGGAGTCTTGAGGAATACCTTTGTTGATCTTTTTCATATCCGAAAGTGTTATTATATTTAACCATTTGTTGTCTATTCTCAATAAAACTATCAAGCCAATTAATGATGTACGGACTTAACCCTAGGATTACCAAGGTAATTCGTTACCCTAGAATTACCAACAGGAGGTCAATTTGACCACAACATTAAAAATTTTATTGTAGTTTATATTCAAAGTAAAATATGCATGGCAAGTAATTATATAGATTTTAGCAACAAATTTACCGAGTCCTCGACCGTCGCCACCACTACCGAGAACTGGAGGCGCAACTAGTATCAGGCCCTGAACACGCCGAGGTATTGGCTTTGATTCATCCTCTTTACTGCTGCTGGTGGAGTCAACCTCCTGAGCATCTCCGGAAACACGCACATCTGCTATGTGAATGATGTCCATTTCAGCATCAGCATCATCACTTGAAACTCCATCATTATCAGACTGATAATCGTCATTGTAATTGATGCTTGTTACTTCTTCTGCAGTGTAACGTTTTGGTCGAGCAGTTGCCATCAGTACTGGAATGAATAATGACTGAGTAATCAATAGAATGACAGACTAAACAGTAGCATATAGTGCACGATGCGTGTTCAGCAGTAAATGAGATTCAATTGCGTGAGACAGAAAGATAATAACTAAATAATAGAATTGACGAAATTCACAAGTTTGGAGTAGCCAATCAGGAACAGGCAAGATAATTGCTTGTCAGATGGGTTTGTTCGATCGATGAAGCTTGTTTCAGAGTTGCTATATATACAACTTAAGTCAAGGAAGATGAGTTCATATAATGTTTGCTCTACAGAAATACTGCACAATATATCATGGAGTGGTCAAATTGACGTCCCTTTGGTAATCATAGGGTTAAATGTGTTATATTGTTTAATTTTTTAAATAAAATGTAGTGATTTACATTGTCAAAAACTTTCTTGATATCAAGGCTGATTAATCTTACATAATCATAATTTTCATTTTTGTATGACAGAATTCTATTTTGCAGTTCAATAACAGCATTTGTTGTTGTTCCATTTGTTCGGAATCCATGCCGATTTATATTTAAATGATTATTGTAGATATCTTTGATGTGAAAATTAAATACACGTTTTTCAAAAGTTCTTGATAATATTGAAGTGATGCTAATTGGTCATAAATTATGTAGTTTTGCCGGTAGTAATTTTGGAATTGGTATTATTATAACCAGTTTTCCAAATTTTCGGGAATTTAGCAGTTCTTAGCGATTCCGCAAATATACATGTATAATGAACTATTAGTGTAATTATATGCGAAATTTTTTTAATAAACTAATATGGTATTCCGTCGTATCCTGTTGATGTTTTTTTTGACACTTTTCAATACATGGTATACTTGATGCATTGTTAGGGTTGGAATCTCTTCACTATCTATACTAGTAATTAGTAATCTTGACTTTTGCAGGTTTGAACGATTTTTTTATACTTACGTTCCTCAATTTACCAAGTGCTCTTTCTGTAATATTTGCATCTTCATTAGTTTTACAAAGTAAGATATCATTTTTGTCATTTAATTTCAATTGCTCCACTTGGCCCTTTCGTTCCAAAATTTTTAATTGACTTCTCTACATTTTGAACAATTTTATTGCATTCTTTTTCGTTTACATTAATAATAACATATATTTAAGTTCTCATGCACACATACATATATTAAGTTTACAAACTTATTAAGAACATAAATAATGCAACTTTCTTCATATGAGCTTAGTTATGTCAGTAAATGTTTGTTTCTTAGTTAAGTTTATAAATTACATATAACTTAATAAATATTTTTACTTATTGTTCTTGAGTTGCACATCTTATTCTATAATTAGTCAGATAATTGATATTTTGTTGTGTAATCATGTTTTTCAACTTCTTAAATATTGTATAATTTTTTCACTTCTTGTACTGTAATCCAATTTGTTCCATAGTGATATTTAATAATTTAGGAATCCGTTCTTCATTACTTTTCTATTGTACTTAGTTTTACCAAATGTAATTGTTCTTTGATTTAAATGATTAGAAACGTTCGATTTTCTTTTCCAAAATATCGATAAACATCTAATATTTTGAAGAGCTTCTAATGATCTTAGATGATATTTGCACATTATTTCTTTTTTATTTTTATTGCTAATTATGTTTATTCCCCATTTAAATACTTTCTCTAATTTCGATTTTGCCTTATATTTAAGTTCGTTAATAAACAACATGAATACAAAAAATGGAATAAAACAGGTGATCGAAAGAGTATTACCTTCCATTCTATTGGTATAAACTTTCCAATTTTTTGAATTGATCATATACCATACGCCATTTTCTTTATGATGTTGTTTCCCTCGTCTTCAAAATTCAATTTATTTATCAATTACTACTCCCAAATATTTCATTTTTGGTGATTCCTGAATGATGTTGTTACATATCTTAATACTTTCTAATGTTGATTCATTTTTTCTATTCTTAATTACCATATAGTTTTTTCAATATTTAGTTTTAGCAAATTATCACCGTTTTTTAAAATATTACTCGAAATGACTAATTTTGGCTTAAATATCTTCGAATGTTGAAATTCTTTGATTGTAGGAGTAATAGAATTACTCAATTGTACATTTTCACTTTGATTTTTCAAGCATTTAATGAATTTCGACTTTATGCCACAAACAATATCTTCATATTAGAGTTTTAATGCATCTGATAATCTTAGGTTATTAATAAAGTCATCAAGATTAAAAAATCTCTAAACAGCGCGTTTATTCGTCCATTCTCTATCAGAGGAGTAGCCTTTAGAATTTCTGAGTAATGCATATGATTGTTAATTAAGCAAAGGATTTTGATAAGGCGTTTCTCAATTGCTCAATATCTTATTCAAACTTGAAATGATATTTTTTACGGTTTATTGGAACTCTTAGTTTCTCTGACATTGAAATTTATTGAAGATTTCTTTTCATAGAAAATTCATAAAGATTTCTTTTCATTCTAAATTTGAACTCATTCAGGTTTGCACATGGAAATACGATTTTCAATTTTTATTGCATTTCTACATCTATGTTAAAAATAATTCTATATTTTCCCTTAATTTTTTAATATTTTCATAACTATTAGCACTAGAGGCTTGTTGAATGACTATAATGTGAATGACTATAATGTGAATCGATATAACTCGATTAAAACACTTCGTATGATTGTTGGAAAGCTCTTAGGATAAATAGAATTTATATAATTGCGGCATTATATTGGTCAGGGTTAGTCAAAATTGGTTGGATTAGATATAATTTCTATAGTGAGGCGCGTATACATGTACGTTAGAGCTTCTTTAATCACAACGACATTCCGATCATTGATTTTCACGCATTTATAAACATCATTATTGTTTACAACCATGAGGTGGAAATGTCACAACTGACACCACACTTCGTAAGTCTTTCGAAGTGACACCTTCGTCAAATCACTTCTTATCATTGAAGAAGCGTTCACGATTAGTTAGATTCAGACAAATTTTATTAATTTAAATAATTTGGTTATTGTTTTAAAAAAATGTATTTTAATTTACATAAACTTAGGGTGCGTTGCGGATATGTTCGTAGTTATGATTTCCATAAATTATCATTTCATAAATTGGGTTCGATTTTCATTTCACTGCCATTACCTGGAAATCTGCTCAACTAGACTATCCCCTAAATGTAAGTTGAAAACAATTAAGCTATATTTCTATAAAAAACCATTTTACAAAATACTAAGTAGTTAAATTCACCACCAACAATAGTGAAAATCAATGAAAAAAATATAGTCTAAGAATAAGAATATTTGATATTCCGAAAATAAATTTCTATTGGCAGTTGTGCCTCAATAAGAAACCCTGTTTTACTAAAACATGATAAAAAGATTCGTTAATAGGTGAAAAAACTTCAAAAAGTCATAACACTCTTACACCTCTCATTTACAGAAATTACGTTATTTTTTCTCATAAAATTCCAGGCAATAATTGCTCATAGTTCCAATGTCTAAAGAATCAGGTGGAAGCTAATCTTATATTGAATGAATGAAAAGCAATGCCTTAACTCCAAAGTAGGTGCTGATACAGGACAAGGATTACTACAGAAAATGAAGAGTATCGCTTTAGAGAGTCATGTTTTGTTAACATGCACTCATAATTAAAACTTATAATTCCTAAGAAATTTCCTTGCCACCATTACGTATTTATTATTAAGTTGCAATAGTTGAGTGATATTTCCTATTGTGTAGGCTTTTTGTTTAAATATGTAGCACTTCCAAAGTAGCCGTAATACATCCACTTGCGTGATGTTTCATAACATATGATGAGAGCTGAACAAGCAGGAATTGTGCGGATAACTGTGGGGAGTAGGCCATTGTAGAGCGCTAATATACCCTCAGTGCGGTATATTTGGAGCAACGTCGTTGAGAACCTCATAGATTTCCCAGATTGCAGTTGAGAGCGACTTTTGACAACATCTGCAGGGAAAATAGCAGTCCACAGAGCAACTCCTAAATATTGCATAATGAGGTTAAGCATTGAATACCTTACTAACATAATACGTCCATTGTGCTTTATGTTGTTCAAAATATGCACCTGAATTCAAAAGAATATTACACCATTTATAGTATTATAAGAATAAAATACAAATACTACTTCACTGACCTAAGCAAATAAATGTACGAGGGTGAGTCAAAAAGTAATGATAATATCTATGCCATTTGAAAAATTTAAGTAGAAGGAAAACAAGTTTTGTCTTATTTGAAATAGCTATTCATACCCGTGATTTGAACTGAGTTTGAATTTGCTTACACTGCTGTCAGCCTCTTAAAACCAATTCAAAGTCTAGCGTTTTACGCTATATAAGGTTCAATCAATGGAGAGCACCAAAATTGAAATTCGCAGCAATGTCAAGTTTCTAACGAAACTTGGTTGGAAGCCGGCTGACATCATTAATGCATTGAGCTCTGTCTACGAGGATAGTGCTCCTCCAGATCCCACTGTCTACCGATGGATTCGTGAATTCAAACAGGGCAGAGATTCGGTGGAAGATGAACAAAGGAGTGGCAGACCCAGAACGTCCAGATCAGAAGACATCATCATCGCTGTTCAAAAGATTCTTACTTTTTGTTAATGATTTAACGAAAATCATGGTGTAGAAACTTTTTGTCAGAATACAAGATTCTGAAATTATTGTCACTCTTTTATAAAATTATCATTACTTTTTGACTCTCCCTCGTATATAAATAATTCAAGAGAAATCATCGACTGTTAACTTAGTATCCTCTCTAATGACCGCAGAAGAACATTTCAAAATTAATTATAGCAGCAGCAGCACTGCAACAATAAACGTGTTTTGTGAAGCAAAAAAGTACTTTGTAAATTTTCTCCAACCTTCACTGAAGTTAAATTACAATTGCTAAATTGAGTCAGAGCTGCAAAACTACAAAACGATTAAAACTTTAATAAATTTTAACCATGTATTTTATCAAATTGGATTTTCAAAAACGCCATCTAGAAAACAAAATTTTAACTCCAAAAACCAGTTTACCATTTATCTGATAGGAACAAAAACAGTTCCTAAGAAATACAACTTCAGAACTTTTCTTGAAGGTACATCCATACTTTTACCTGGATTGGCACAACAATGAAAGTCGACATATACATGAGCCTAAACTGATATCACAGACCAATATGAAAAATTCAACAAATTCAAGAATGACTGAAAAGTAGTAGCTTTAGCATTAATGAAGACTTAGAATACTCCGCAGATCCTCTTTCAGACAAGCTGTTCATATCATCAGATGCCAATGTGTGCAATAACGGAATAATTCAAAACCACTAAGATAATAATTAAGTTGACACCGCATGAATAATAAACCGTTAATGGAATATATTATACTTTAATTAATATATAAAAAAAAGTTACTAAATTTCACATTACCACTTCACTGTCATTATATGATTGAACATTTATTAGCATATAATGTAATATGTTTGCCATTATCATGAAGCTCATCATCCCAACGGTTACTGGATAATGGATAAGGAATTTAGTGGCAAAAATGTTTTAATGATTTAACCAGAAGTTAATAACACCTTAAACAAAGATATATAATTAATCAGGAGGTGACAATTCTAACAGGTAGGAAATCGTTTAGTGCCAAAATTATACTAATAAAAACAAAATTCAAATAGCGTTCTTTTCAAAATTTGATAAGCTAGCCTCTTAGAAATCGTTAATGTAATAAGAAACTATACAAATGAAACCATAACTTTGAAACTAACTATGCTTCGCTAATCATCTCTTGAATTCAGATAAACTAATACGTTTATGTTTCGTAAATATTTTCTTGAAAAAACATTGCCAACTATTTTCCAAGCGTTATCAGGAATGCTAATCTCGAAATAGACACTAATACATCTTAAGATACAAATAAACATATTCCTGAAAAATTATATTGATTATCTACACCAAAAATATTCTTTCCACAAAGAAGACTTGAAAAGAATCCAAATTCTTAGTTGCTTTTGAACAATGGCCTTGCCTTTCAAGAGTTCATGCAACTGTAATCCAACAGATTTTATTCATCGATTGAGAAGATTTTCCTTAGTGATGTCACGGCATCTATACTTCAACAGAGTTTTCTAACATTTTTAAATTATACCAAATTTGCATGTATAGTAAGTGGGGAAAAATCATATTTTTATATTGTTGATAATAATTTCACTCTTTCTGAAGTAGGCTGTATGCAATCGTACTAAGGTTTGTCATATTATTTTTCAATATCATTTAAATTAAGAGGCTCTGCATTTTGCATTGCTTCATGTCTGTGAATTTGTTTATTGACGAAAAAAATTGAAGCATTGTACATTTAGTATGTATGTATGTATGTATGTATGTATGTATGTATGTATGTATGTATGTATCTATCTATCTATTTTAGTTTTATTATTATTAAAAGCTTTTATTCCCGTACAAATAATTTTACAATTGTAAATAGGAAAATAATGCATCTCTTTTAATAAGTTTATAAAAATGTTAGATATTCGTCTTTGTTAACACATCTAATTGCTGCTGGAATAAATGTCTTTGTGTACAATGTTTTGTGTGATCGTAAAATTGTTCTTGTTTTCTTTGTTGTACTTTTAGGAAATCCTTTATTTAACGGATGATTGATATTATCTAATATCTTTTTGAAGTTTTCAGAAACTGTGTCTTAAATGCTTTGTTTATTATAGAAATTAAGTGTTCTTTGTTTAGTTTTGATATTGTAGCGAAAAGTTTAATAGGTTTCTTTAGAATCTTAATATTTTTTCTAGTCAATCCGGGTACAAATACCTCTGTCGCATGTAGATAGCTTGGTTTAATGAGCATATTAAAATTATACATTTTTTTGCCAATTCTTCATGTAATTAATCAGATATGCAACAGATTTTAATATAAAATTAGCTTTTCTTCGTATGTTTTCTTCATGATCATCCCAATTAAGTTTGTTGTTTATACATAATCCTAAATATTTAACACTCTTTAGAATTTGGTATTGATTTTTCATTAATTGTAATATTTTCTTGAATTTTTAACATTGTGATGGACGAAAATTATTTCACTTGATTTTGTTGTATTGATTTTCAAATTTTATTCCTTAGAAAGATTAACTATTTTGATGATCGTATTCTTATAGTTTAGAAAGTCTTCTTCAGCTGATGTTGCAACGATCTTACCTAATACTCTTGTGTAGTCTGAATACTTCATTATGTCAACATTTTCATATTGTGTAATATTGGTGTTAATTTTGTCTGTATAGGTGGTAAATAATGGACCACTACGTGGTCCTCCTTGCGGAACTCCAACTAAAACATTTTCTTCTTCAGTTTTGCTATTAATTCCAAATTTAACAGATTGTCTGAAATTATGAAAAAGGTTTTTTATCCACTGACATAGTTCTTTAGAAATCGGATATATTTGATTCAATAGTTTATTTTGTAGTACAGTGTTGAATGCACTTGAATAGTCAATAAACGTGAGTCTAACTACTGCTGTTTACTTGTTACTTAGTGTTTTAGCGATCATATCTATTGTACATAAAAGAATGTCACTGGTATTTCTTTCTTTTTTATATGCAAATTGTAGTGGATCCATGATATCTTGCATTTCTTCCTGATACTTTTTTTATTTGAGAAAACGGTAGTGATAATTCTTTGTTACATTTTCTAAATACCCAATTTGGAACTAGTGAAATTTTGATTTTTTAAAATTCTTTGTAAATATCAATTTCATTTATTTCCAATTGGTTGGTTTATAATGAAGTCATGATCATCTAAATATCGATCTGCATTGAATCTTATAAAATATTCATTTAATTCATTAGCTTCATTCAAATCAATTTTAATGTTTTTTTCGATGTTTTAATATTCTCTTTATTTCAGATTGAAATTCATTTTTCGTTAAATTTGAAAGTAGTTATTTTCATAGTTTCTTTACGTAATTTACAATTTGTTTCTGTAAATGATTTCTTAGATATTTATCATTAATTATTATTAATTTATTTTAGTTTTTCTTTTATCAGTGTTACAAGCTTTTCATCTTTGATCCTATTATAAGATGTACCTTTAAATTTAGCTTGTTTTTTTTGCATTTTTCCATTGTGAATAAAGTATAACTTTCAATTACTAGGGCTTGACGTGTTATGTTAGATTTATCTAAAAGTTTTGACCAATTAGTTGTTTGTAATTCGTATTTCAGTTTTTCAACATCATAATGGTAATCATTTTTAATCATAGTTTTCCTTGAGTATTTATTTTCGCAATTGAAAATTGGATCTATTTCAATAGCATAGGGATATAGAACATCAACTTTTCCAAACGGAGCACAAATTGTTTTATGTAAAAAGACTATCTGGTTTTTTCTTTGTCATCAGAACGTTGTGAATGAATATTCTCAATGTTGTATTTAGAGTTGTAAGTAAGGGCTGATCGTCCTGAGTAGCCTTCTCAATTATTGATTTAAGTGAGTTGTAACGAGGTTGGTACATAAGTAGATGAAAACAAAAATGCAAAGTAATATAATCGACGTACGTTTCGGCAAAGCCTTTTCAAGTCCAAAGAAACAGTGTTGAAGAAACCACAAGAAAGCTAATTGATGCCCACAATCGTGGAGGACTTTATTATCCTAAGCAATTACTTATTGAAATTTTTCGTTATTGCAAAAGGATTTTTATCAATCTCCATCAAAATTCGTTTAATTTTCGACTTGGTACTATTATTTTATATTTGAAATATGTGGGTAAATTAATTTCCCAGTAGTGTTGTCCAAAACAGTATCAATACATTATACTCAAAGAGGCTCAATTAAATACAATTAAAAGTATTCAAAACAATTGCCTACCAAATAAAGTTAACTTCTTCATTAATCCAAGGAAATCATTAAAAACAAAGAATGCGGAATTATCTTACTCTAAACAAACACAAATTCAATTTTCAGATCAATTTGAAAAATGAAAATTCTACATAAAATGAAACCAATTTCTAAATATATTTGCTAAGATGTCTACTTAACAACGTTCCTTACGAATGGCTGGCTCTGAACGTGAACGTGCAATACATGAAACAATTACAGATGTGCACAACTGCGAAAACACATTGTGACGTTCAATATTTTACCAAAAAAAATAAGCATACCTCCAGCTGAACCACACATGGCAAGACGAATGACACCTAAATCAGCATTAGTTTCGCCAGGTCTAAGTAGAAGACGCTTCGTCAATTCATATGCTGAAAAGAAGAAAAAGTAACCAGGAACCTCTCGTGCTAATGTGCTTACAAGTCCTCTATAGAAACCGGCAATGCCATCTTGTTTCCATACAATTTTACACATTTCAATTGGTCCTTTAACAGAAGGAGGCAAACCTTTCATAGCACAAACTTCTTTATCTGCTTGTAAACGACATTTAATTAATTCAGTTGGACACAATCCCATAGAAGCGAAGACGGCGGCACATGATCCTAATATAATAAATAAGTGAATATCAAAAATAAATATGGGAAAATCATTCCAATATAAATAACAAAAAAGAAACATGTTTACAAATAGGCAAGATAAATTCTAAATGCATCAAACAATGAAGTAAGATATTACTATGGCCCGACGTTATTGCGTCAAAAGTTACTTCCTATTCACTGAAAAACAAAACAAAAACTCAAACTTGTTCCAAGAAATTTGATCTTTGAAAAGCAAATACCACAAAGCAGAAAATTCTTGATATCTACATTAGCAACAATCAGTGCTTTTTTGAAAACTAAGGCATCTTCTTTAACATTAGAATTAAGCGGCAGGCTTAATTTTCTTAACTATTTAGATACAGTAGATTTCGGATATAAGCATATCGCTTATAGTAATAAATCGGTTATAAGAATACTTCTCAAAAGTCCCGTTTAATTTTCCGTATAAATAGTGTTAAACAAAACCGGATATAGGAATATTTTGGTTATATGAATACAATTACTACGACGGAAGCCTGCATATACATAGTAATTTTGTTCACTTATAAAAATAAAATATGGGTATGTATGGAACACTAAAAATCATGCCGCATGTAATGCAGTTCGACCGCTGACGCGCATGTGTATGTCTGCTGAGTGAGAGTGAGATTAGTGTGCATGTTTGTGGAGGATGTGCATACAGTTTTGACGTCTGATGTTTTTCTCTCCTCTCAACAACCAATCAATGCGGTTTACCTTTAAAACTGCCGTGTTGTCACCATATGTACTTATACATTTGCGACATTATTAAGCGGCATTCAAAGACGCTACAATACGTTCAAGATAATCCCACTGTGACAAAAAATTGTTCAACATCAAGCAGTCTATATTATTCAAGCTATTATCTAACAAGGACAATGTTATTGAAAATTGGTTCGATCTGACTTGGAGAAAGTTAGATTGTGGCGAAAGCGGCAGGCACCAATCACGGCATTTATCGGAACATTTTCGAACGACCTATAAATGCATGTTACATAGTGCATGAATGGAAATATATCGTCATGAATGAATTTTTGTGTATAATACGTACATATATTGTCAACCTGTAGGCACAATTTCGGTTACAGTGATATTTTTACATAGTCATAAAATTCGACGGTCCCGTGGATATTCTTATATTCGAAATCTACTGTATGTGCATAAAAAATTGGATGCATTTATTTAATGTTTACATAAGTAATTGTAAACAAAAAAACAAAAATGGAAAACCACAAAAAACAATAAAATCCACCGCCTAAATATTACTCACCTGAAAGGCCTTTACAATAAAGTGGAAGGTCTTCGGCATGTTTGATTCCTGTGATGTATAAAATTGGTTTTTGAGTCATTTCATAAACACAGAAAATAATGGAATTTTCAGCGATATTTGCTGCTAAAGCTGGAACACTACCTGCATATAAGCCCCTAATGCCATCTTGACGCAATGTTTGCATGAAACAAGAGGACATCGAAGTGTATTTATCGGGAAAAGCTTGCAGTTTAACCTTAACAGTATCCAGCGGTTGACCAGCATACACATTGCCAACTCCGCCAAAGCCACCGGCAATTAAATCGATTACAGATTCTGCCCCAAAACTGGATAGATCCATATTTACTAAAATATCCATAAGTTTAAATTTAATATATTAATGGTCCTGAGACATATTTGGCAAAGCAATTCAATAGAGTCAAATCAATTGCCAATTCGTGTCTCAAAGGTTGAATATCTTTAAAATTAACTCTATTTACTTTGAAAATAAATCTATTGACCATGTAAACCTTTGAAGCATAGTAAAATGTTGGTAACCTAATAACCAACGAACAATTTTTGAAGTTTTTGTGATGATTGAGTTATGCTAATAACTTCAACTTCAGAAAATTTCCACAAATTAACGAGAATATGTTAATGTGCAAGTAACAAATAGAACAATGTCAATGACCGAGTGTGGTACGCCTCACCTGACAATAGCTATGTATGCGGGCTAATTAGTAGACACCTATAAATATATATCCCAATGCATTTTTTCAAATTTACTATTTTATGATGCCGTGACCTAAAAGCATCTTAAATCAAAATTTGGTGGAAATCTCCATCTTTCAAGATGTTAGATAAAATTAAACTTCTGTGATTTCTGAAATTTAACTAAAGAAGGAATGTTAATGAGTATTCCATTACGCAGATCTTAGAATGATAATCGTCATGCTCACGAAAGCTATTGTCATTAAAATCATGATCACTACACAAAAAAAGCTTGCTTTCCATAATATTTTCAAACATTAAGCAGAAATAACAATTCTTTTGAAACTTTAGTAAACAATTTTCCATTAAAAATTTTCAATTTAAAAACAAATAGATTAGGTGGCTTGTTTTCGTAACGGAATTATGCTTGCACTCTATTTCATGATGTTTGTAAGCATTATTTTGTATTTTAATTCAAATGAACATAAAATTCATTGCTAATGTACAATGAAGTGCATTTAACTCAAAGATTTAAATATATTAATATTTGGTATTTTGGGATGAACTAAACGTATCGGAATAATAAAATGAAGCCGCAACAAAATCTAATAAATTTTAAATTAAAAAATATAACAATCTTCAACTAAAACAATTTATGTTTCTGTCTTATTTAGATGGACTATCTTACCACAATAAAAGTATTATAAACTGTGGTTTATATGGAGAAATAAGAATAATAATATATTATAACTGAACGATCAACACTTATAACTATTTTAGTAATAGACAGATTATTCAAACAATTGAATTCATTTGCAGGCAGAGCAAAACAATTCGGGTGCAAAAGATACGAAACACACTACAATTTTGATAAAGAAATTTCAAAGGAAAATAATACTCTAGAAATTCAAATTGTGGACGTTTTTTAAAAAATAGTGGTAAAGAGAAGATACATTTGTTGTTGATTTCTAAATTCAATGTCTAGCTTCTTCTGTTTTGCAGATTCTTGGTGAAAGAATGTGACGTAAGCCTACAGTGTATATTTGGTTAATTACCGTACAGTAAAATATTTTCAATCAAAATACAGTAGAATATTTTCAATCAAAAATACAAATGATTTTTTAATGCTTCCCTTTACAATTTCATGGAAATATTGTAAATTATTTGTTAATTAAAAAACACTAAAAGGGAGCCAAACGAAAAAGCAATTTCATTGAGTAATAAAATTGCATTTACAAAATAAAACAAATTGCGGGTTTACCTAATTTATATTTGAAAATAAACATTAAAGGTGCTTACAAGCAAGATCTACTAAAAACATGGTCGCGGCAAAGGAAATTAGATCACAAAATAATGAGGACATTGGTATTTTCAGATTTTGCTTTAATTCTTATATGAATATAATAATTTATGGGAGTATATTTCATAGGCCTACTAAATACATGGCCGAATACCTCACAGCGTGCAATACTTAACAGGAGGCCATTGAGTAAATTAGTTTTTAAAGATATTCTTATTCATTCATTTCAAAAATAATTTAAATATGCATGTCAACATCATACTCGTAAAATTTATCAAATATTTACATAAATCATATTTATAGCAGTCAGTCTGCAGCTTAAGCAAACCGTTGATGTTAAAGACAAAAATAAGATAATTTTTTCTCTTCAAACATTCCATGATTTAATCGAAACAATTCATTGAAATACTTTTCAAAATTAAAGACGCATTTGTAAAAGTAATAAATATGACACATGCAATTCTTAAAATAACCTGTACAGTACAAATAAACAAATTAAAAAATTTGGCCTTAATTAGTTAGAATATAAGTTTGAATAAAAGAAATAAGGAAAGCCGAAGAAAATGACTGTCATTTTAAAGTGACAACGAGAACTGAAGTTAAAATGAGATTTTTTTCAAGATTGAATACATTCTACCTCAATTAAGCGAGTAACCTTCCCGACAAAACAAGAATCTAATATCACAAGAAGGATATCCAAATAATAATAATAATAATAATAATAATAATAATAATAATAATAATCTAGACTGGGACAGCGAGGACCCGTGTTCGAACCCGACCCTAACTTCAATGAAAGTGCAACAAAAAGAAAAGGCCCTCAGTCCCCGGCAGGCCTTAAATGGTCAGAGGGTGCGAAGAATTTCCGGTGTGTGGACTCCAGAAGTGGAAGTATAGGATCCACACATACCAATAGATAACGGCACAAGTGGACAGATGAGCAGAACAGGACAGCATTGGAGTGCTACAGAAGAAGCAGACTAGATGAGAGGGGTTATAGGAAGAGCATGTTGGAAGAATGGAAAAAAAGAAGAAATAGGATTAGAAGTTACAGAGCAGAGGCTTGCAGGTCAGGTCAGAAAGTTGAAGCTGGATGAGAATAAGTGTAGAGGAAACTGTAGAAGCAGAAGCACTAGGGCTAAAGGAATATGTAGAAGAACAACCTAAGGGGTCCGTAATGGAGGTCACTAAGGAGTTAGGGAAGATAATAACTGAGAGTGAAGGAAAGAAGATATACCAGAGTAGGATGGAATCAGAGAGACAAACAAGGCATAGGCAGAAGGTAATGAATGGAGAATACTGGAGGAACACGGAAATGTGTGACAGAGAAGAGAGCAACAAGTGGTTAAAGAAGGTGGTACTAAAAAGAGAAACAGAAGCACAGATAATGGCAGCACAGGAGCAAGCAATAAGAACAAACTGGGGGAAGAAGCATACAGACAGAAGAGTAGAAGTAAGTGATAAGTGTAGGCTATGTAAGAAAGAGGCGGAGACAGTAGATCATCTGATAGCAGGGTTTGAGAAGTTGGCACAAAATGAGTATAAGTTCAGGCATGACAAGGTGGGAAGAATGGTATACTGGAGTTTGAACAGGCAGCATGGGTTAGAAGCAGGAGGCAATTGGTATGAGCACAAACCACAGGGCGTCATAGAAAATGAGAAGGTTAAGATACTGTGGGACTTCAACATACAGACAAGCAAGGTTATAGAAGCACGGAGGGCAGACATAGTAGTAGTAGACAAAGAGAAAAGCTTGGGAACAGTGATAGACATAGCAGTACCAAAGGACAGAAATGTAGAAAGCAAAGAGAAAGAGAAGATAGACAAGTACAGAGAGTTGGAAGAGGAAATAGAAAGGCTGTGGAAGTTAAAGAAAGTTGAAGTAGTCTCGGTAGTTGTAGGAGCACTAGGAGCAGTGAGTAAGAAGCTAGGGTCCTGAGGAAAGAGGAAAACGCTCAGGCTCCCAGGAAACTGGTGAGTTCCCCGAGCTGAGAGGGATACCAGCATGAAGCTGTGAGAAGTAAGAATAATAAATGAATGAATGACTTTATTAGGCGCTGAAGGAAAACACTACAAAAATATAAAAACAAGTCAAGTTTTACGACAGCGAGGACAGTCACAGATGATAAAATAGGAGCCGATGGAAAAGTAGGCGAAGTGGGAGAAGGGCTCAGCAAAGAGGAAAAAAATCAATGGCTGAAAGAGGGTTAAGAGTCAAGATGTAATTAGCAGCAGTACAAGCATAATTAAAAACGAGTGAAGGGTGCGATGTTTCTTGGGACGACAAATGGAAAAAGTGACATCATAAGAGCGAGTGGAGCAGGAATTAGATAACTTTATGAAATCAAAAGGATCAAGATCCATTTTGCGAGTGAGCAAACGATTGAACAGGAGGAGATCACAGACATGGAAGTAGAGCAACCGTGGGAGAGTGGAGAATTTGAGAAGAGCGTCCTTGTATGGCAGGGGAGAGGTCTCTTTGAAAGCACGCTTCTGGAACCGTTCCATGGAGTGGAACAAGGCAAGAGAAGGCCACCAACAGGGAGAAGCGTAGAGAAGAATGGCACGAGGAATGGACTTCAACAAAGAGTTTCACGGAGAATTAAAGGGAACATTGCAGGAGAGGGCAAAGAGCGAAGAATTAGATTTGTGGAGACACAAGGACACATATCCTGACCAATTTAAGTTTGCAGCGAGTTGAACTCCAAGATGAGTATGATGCGGAGAAAAGTTCACAGTGAGAGGCAGATCAGAAGGGTGGAGATACAGAAAAGGAAATACCACATGTCTCAGAATGTCCACTGTAAACGACAATAGGGAAGGCATAAAATTTACCGATGCTTTAAGCGTCATGAGTGGGGATCTCACAGCTATGACATATGGATTGTTTTGTGCGGTAATTTCAACAATATACTATATTGAATGGTATCAGAAATTCATTATTCATAGAAATTTGAAATATCTTCAAATTATCTTAATAGTTAACTTCTTTAGTAGTTCATCAGCTTGTCGAATTTTCCATGTTGATTATATATTTTTTCTCAATACTACTATAATAGCTTGAGATATGAATATATAGTATAGGGGATATTCCGCAATTCAGATTTTGAGATTCCCATTTTTGTTGAGTTAAATAAAATGTTCCCCACATACTATTAGAGTTGGCATCGTAATGAGCTCATTTTAAAACCATAATTCCCATAATACGGATCATGTGGTGATGAAAATTTTTGAAGGTAATAATCCTAATGTTTGAGACAATTTTTAAACATTTCTTCGCGGTGGTTTGCAATGCAAACTGCGTGACAACAGTAAGCTTAGGAAAATATAAACCAGCTTTAAAAATATTTACCATTACTGAATATTGATTTTGATTATCCATTGGAATGTTGAAAATTTCTTAAAACACAACATAGCCTCATTTTTTGTCTGTTGAATTTCTCCTGCTGGAGCCGTGATTTAAGTAAGTCTTGCTACATGAGATGAAAAGGTAACTAACTGTTAAGAAATACAGCATATGTGATAAATTTTTCTCACAAGGAATAGAAATTTTAACATGCTCTTAAAGAAGGGCATTGCAATACATAGAAACTTTAGGGAAGAAATAACTAAAATAATCAAGATGCAACAAATTCAACCATCACAAGTGACACTAATTGAAAACCAAAGATGGGAAACCTGTTCGTTTCAGCGCGGCTTACACATAAAATGCACTTGACCACCATTCAATACATGTATTTAGGTAAAAAATGTAGTTGCATCTGTCAGAAAGGCATTACTCATTTAATTTTGAACTTAACTAAGTGTAAGTAACAAATTTTTATTAAATTGAAAAATACTCTACAAATATGTTGAAATGTGAAAGTGACAAATATAGAAACAAAAAGAAATATATGCAGAAACAGTAATTGTTAGAAGTGAAATTCACAGTTACATTATTAAGCGTTTTTTTATTATGAGCATTATTGCAGGCGTTAAGCTCTATAACAATATTAAACCTGAACCGAGTAAGAAATTTTAAAATTTATTCAGCTGTTTTTCAACAATATTTAAGTTCAAATGAAGCAGTGTACATGGGGAGGATGGAAAGAATAGACTCTATTTTGAGCATAATAACAGATATATTGCAAAAGATATATCAAAAACAAGCTTAAAATATAAACATTACACATCACTTAACAATAACATACAAACAGTTACTCACAAATTGCGTTCTATTAATACTTTTGAATTATATTTTGAAATTGAACAGTTGAATTAACCTGGGAAACTGTTTAGAACTGCAAACATGAAGAATATTGCTACGCGAAGCACGCGTAAGAAGTAATCATCACTGAAAAGTTCACACTACGCAAAATATTTCACGCTTAAAATTTGCTAATTATCAGTCTATATCGACTATTTTTCAAACGTTTTGTGTAGTGTTTAAACTTCAGTAATGAATACGTATAAATCTAAGAGATTTATATATAATCTTCAATAGCTTTATTTTGTTTGCTCTTTGCATATGTACAAATAAGATATATACATATTTACAAAAAATGTACACAGAACTTAGATATACATATACTACAAACTAAGCTACAATAATTAAATTAAAATGCACACAGATATTTACAATTAAAATGGATTAAAAATAAGAAGTTTCGCTACAGTTTTAACGTTTAAGTATTCTGTTATTATTTTGTTCTGCTAATAAATTGTGTTTTAACAGTTTTTTAAATTCATTTATATCGCTGGCTTTCCTTACACTGATAGGTAAATCATTCCACAGTTTGCAAGATGTTGTTGTAAAAGAATTTTCCCAGTATTTGCTTCTTGGATGTATATTGTTTATGCACATGTTAGCACGGTGATTATATTTTACAAATTTCTTGATTAGTGCCCTACCACTTGTTTTCAACTGCTTAAACATGTGTACTAAGCTGTTGTACTTGGTTATAGTAAATGGACGAAACAATGTTAATGTTTGCAGTTTTTTACTAACTTGATGTTTACTAATGGAAAACATGACACAGATTGACCAGTTAAACAATCTATTTATACGCTCATGATCAACTGTCTTAATATTGCTTAAAAGAATGCAAGCATATGTATATTGACTAATTACAAAAGCATTGATTAAATCTTTACTCTGCTTAAACCGTTTTATTTGTTTTAGATACTGTATT
>CABFPE010000115.1:347387-360042 GCA_900660155.1 Hofstenia miamia | reverse complement strand
ATAGCGCATGATGCTCTCCGCGCTATGGTTTTTTTATTCATTCAAAGTCATCTCAACTGTCTACCTGGTCCGTTACTGTCATTAACATGGAATGATGTCAAAAATATTGAAGCTGGAAGTAAAATTCTAAAAACCGACCACAAAACAGGATACAAATATCCTATAAGGATCTCTTTAAGTGAAAAAGAAATTCATTACACTAAGCTGTTAAAGGATTCGTTCTCATTAAGCTTTCACTCTGACATCAATTTAGTTTTTGGAAATAGAAGTGGAAATATATGCACTACAATTCCATCTGAAATGAAAAAAATGATCTCCAAGTATGCACCTAACCATCAGCACCTTAATTTNAATGAAGTTCTAAAAACCGACCACAAAACAGGATACAAATATCCTGTAAGGATCTCTTTAAGTGAAAAAGAAATTTATTACACTAAGCTGTTAAAGGATTCGTTCTCATTAAGCTTTCACTCTGACATAAATTTAGTTTTTCGAAATAGAAGTTGAAATATATGCACTACAATTCCATCTGAAATGAAAAAAATGATCTCCAAGTATGCACCTAACCATCAGCACCTTAATTTTAACCCTACATCAATTAGAAAATTTTGGGAAAGAGAGGTTCTTTGCAATAATGAGGTTTCGGAAACCCTGAAAACAGCACATCTAAAGCAGACGGGGCATTCTCGTGAAACAGCCGAAAAAGAATACCTACCCTCAAACTTTAAAAGTTTGAAGGGAATTTTACAAAAACTTGCTTCAACCTGCACCTGAAAAAAGAAAAAGAAAAGCAAGCGGAAGTGTTTTTGTACTTTTTGTTAAATTTTGAAGCGATTTTTATTAAAACATTTGAATCTTTTCACATATGTATATTTTAAATTTAACACAAAAAANGAAAAAACTGACTATTAATGTTTAGTGTTTTTGTACTTTTTTGTCAAATTTTTATTAAAACATTTGAATCTTTTACATATATGTATATTTTAAATTTAACACAAAAAAATATTTATATAATTCTTTTACTTACAAAAGCATTCACAAATCCCTCAATTTTTTTTACTATTTATTACACTATGTTATTAAATTATACACTGTGAATAATAACATTTTCAAAAAATATTACAATTGCATAAAAAATTAAATTTTTAAGATAAATTTTGTTTATTTTATATAAGAATAATGTCAAGTGTACATAAAGGGAACTATAATAATAAAATTTGCAAAAATCGTACATATTAGGAAGTATAATAATTAACGTACATCAGGGGAACTATAATAATCGATTTGTACAAATAGGGAGGGAGGTATAATTATAAAGTACGTACATAGAGGGAGGTATATATATATATATATATATAAATATACATAATATACTTTATACAATATCATGGATATACACCGCGTGTTACTACTTTTGTTAATTATATTTACTTATCAGTCAGTCTAAATTAATTTTTAAACTTTTTATACATTTTATGGTATTTCTCATCGCTTTTCACTCAACAGAGCGGCATAAATTGAGAATACTGTATTTTTAACAAATTTATTTAAAATTTGCTAACAGCGACTTAACAGTCATTAAGAGTTGCAATAAATTTAATTTTATTTGTTTTCGGCAATGGAATTATACAAAATTTTTTGTAACATTAAAATATTCAATAAAATCATATGCGTGTTAACAGTTTCTTACAACTAATTATTCAAAAAGATGCCATAAGGTCGTTAAGAAAATAGTTATTCTATAATTTTAGAAACTAAATGACTGAGGCATTCACAGTAAAAACTTGAACTTGAGTAATGCCTATTTAACAGAAATACTATAACGTCGTAAATATGGGAAACCTAACATTTACTTCGTAAACCTCGTGAATTAGCTATTATTAAAATTTTACTTCTTAGCACATACTAATAAATTATAGCGGTTGGTACTTTTTTTCATTCTATGAAATCTCAAATCTTCCAAATTTCTCTCAGAATAGACATTTGCAGTAATTTTTATGAGAGGAATGTGTCTATTAAATAATAACTTTGGTAGGATTTGAGATAAATTTGGAAAATTTGAGATTTTCAAGAATGAAAAAAAGTACCAACCAATTATAGCGCTTAGACTTCTGATATGTAAAATAAACCTGTTAATTCTGGTTTTATTGCTGGCCTGTTCTCAGCATCATGGAGCGTTTTTTTAGTTCTATGTCACACTATCAAAATATATTCTTAGCTACATACCTTTAAGCTAATTAGAAATTTGTTCATACCTTAAATTTGGAAAAATCTTTTGTGATTTGATATCTTCAATAACGAATCCTTGCCCTCTGTAACTATATATATATATATATATAGCCAGAGAGAGAGATAACCATCATTTTCAATTACTGGAAAAGACCATTTTGAAAACCTATGTTCCATAAATTTTAATACAACCAACAAAGCTTACATTGATTTGAAGCACATTGAATACTACAGTAATGATATTTCAATTTTGAAATTTCATTAATTTAGACACTGTAATTGTGAAAATTAGTTGATCAAAACTATTTTATTGAATTTAGGCTTGATAAAATTTTGATCAATTTTTTGGTATTTAGGAAAACCAAAAGAAGGCTAGATCAGATTTCCCTTATGTCATTGTATAGGTATTATCTAAATTTTCTTTTGACTGAGTTTTATGTTGGTGACATGTTTACATGTAAATTGATGTTATTATGGGTTCTACTAAATTACAAAGGTAACTGTAAAGTCAATTTTACCCAATGGGCATATATATTTAACTAATCCACAGATAATCAGTAACTCAATGTAGCAGGGCTTTTCAATTTTCGATTTTTTTCAATAATTTCTCCTAAATTGTTAACTTTTACTAGTTGAAGCTTTCAAAGAAATTTGTGAAATTATATTTTCCATAGCTAAAGAGTTCATAAAATAGCATACACATTGAAAAATTCACAAAGAAATCATATGAATAATTTGCAAAGTTTTGACCTAAAACAGTGTCACCTCTTTATCTTGTTTCCCCCTTTGTAATTTGACCCAGCATGTTTTTGCACAACTAGGTTTTATTCCTTAATTGCTTTGGCGTTTAATTATTGCACTGCTAAATTATTTGATATACAAATCTGAATGCCCATTTTTGCACAATTTTATAGACCTAAGCCCTAAATCTATATAGCAAATTCATCTTCTTCAATACTCTGAAATAAGCCTTAACCAGAGTTTTTATGTACTTGGAATGTTAAGAATTTGAACTTGAAAATGCTTGCAAAACTCAGTTGGAAAAATTCAAAAGAGAAATCAAATCCAAACTTGAACTAGAACTCAATGGAAAATCAAATTGAAAACACCTTAAAAATTAAATTATTTTAAATTTCAATTTCTTTATGAATTTGAATTGTTGTGAAATAAAAGTTTTTTCCAATAAAAAACTTGGAATTGGAAAAAACTCAATCAAATTCAGAATTTTCTTAAAAAAATAATTGAATTAAAACTCAAACTTGGCCAGAGCAGCTCAAACTTGATTTGAAAACCCTGGCCTTAACTATAACACCTTTTATTTAATCTAATAGGATAAGTGAATTGTATTTGGGGGCAAAATATCATGAGACAAAATACTATGGGCATAAATTCAAACTGTAAAAACAAGTTTAAGGGATGAAACTGTTTAGAACAAAACATCTACATTCTTTTTTAAAGCAGGGTTTCTTGTCAAATTCAATGTACTCCAGCATTTTCAAGTCTAAATCGAGTTACTTGGTAAAAGTTCAAGTTTTTATACTTTGAATTCAAATATTAAGTGAATATCTCAGTTTGAGTTTGAATATTTGTTAAATAAAATTCCAAGATAAAATTTTCTTTTGCAAATGTTACTGTAATTCTGAATTTCTTAAGATAAAAAATATTTATTTTTAATTTGAATAGAAACTGATGTTCAAGATAATTGATTTTTTACAATATTTTGAAATCAATTTTTGATTATGTTTCAGCATTAAAAAATTGAATTTGAACTTGAAATGTAAAATGAGTAATTCAAGCTCAACTAAAAAATCTTGGTTTTCATTTACCTCAACTATTGCAAATATATATATTATATTTTTTGGAAACTTTAAGTTATGTTGAATTTTGAAACAGCTTTTTCTTAATGATTATTTAATAATGTTTGAAATCCTTTAAGAAAATACATAAACTCAATATATAAATTAACTTAATTAAGATATTTAACTTTTGTTTGACTCAGAAACTGCTTGTGAAGTTCACATTAAATACTTCTCAGAAAAGTTTTCTTCAGTAAACCCTTCCCAGATAACAATTTAAGGGTTAAACTACATATTTTTGTGTTGTTATGTGGTTGTTTTATGTATCAAAAACAATGTTGTTTTAACATTGAAATGGTACAATTTCATTAGTTGAAAGAACATTGCTTCAACAACGTCAAATTAGGTTGCTTTTTGGTTGTTTCTTAATAATGAAAAAGCAATATTTTAGGGTTATAACAACATTGTTTTATGTTGTCACATTATTGTTTTTGCATTACTTTTATATGCAAAATAACATATTATATTGCTAAACAGTTCAAGCATTGCTGCTTAAACAAACACAAGCCCAATAAAGGGTGGACCATTATCTTTCAGATACTGTCAAACATATTCAATACAAACATTTGTTAAACATTTAAATGAATGTCTTGTACATAAATGATAACAATGAGCATTATAATCTGCCAAATTTAACCAAAATTTAAAAATCAATAATTAAGTACAATTTTGAAATAGTATTATCTTAAATCATGAAAAATATCTTCTGCTCAAATGTAACTTTTTTATTTAACAGTCCAAATATTCATGAATAAATTATTTTGAAAATTCACTTATCTGGTATATTATAATTTTCACAAATTAAAATTTCACAAAAGGTTTCACAAATCCTTTTTTATATTAAAAGGATCTAGTAACAAGAATAACAAAGTGAGTTTTATTTCCAAGCATCTGCTCACTGATTATTTATTACAAAAGTGGATATTATGATGTTAGTGGTTGCTGCAACAACCAAAAGTATGAAACAACTATAAACAACATAAAAACAATCAAAATTGTTATCTGGGTCTGTATAGAACTTATGTTCACATACATAAATTAAATGAAATTGTTATAAAAGATGCCTAAGATATGGACATAATTGTGAAGATATTTGCAGACTGGATTTTTGTAACATTAGATGAAATTTATTTAAATGTTTATAAGCCCTCTAACTGTCAAGAAATGTAGTGCAAATTTAATATTAACGTAAAATTTTTGAAATTAAATGTACTCGTTTTATTTCGATGTTTAAACAATTCCTTTGCCTCTGATGACGCATTATCTTCACACTTTCAAATAACACTCAAGATGAAAATGAGATTACATGTTAATATGCAGAGACTCCGGAAGCAACTCAACATTGAGGGGCAAAATTTTTTTTAATGTCTATATATTTTTTAAATTACTTGAATTTTAGGCCAGCTTAACGATTTGATATTTTTATTATTCTTAAATGAACATCAGTAATAAAGGATATTACAACCCTATGATTTTTATAAAATTTACAAAATTATTTAAATTACTTGAATATATTAATATTTTAATAAACAAAACGTCAATCCTACATTTTTTTAATATAAGAAATGAAAGGCATTGCTTTTCAAATACACAGATTATGTAGAGCATATGCTTTTAAATGTGAATAATCGAAAGTAGCAAAACTGTTAATTTTGACAATTTCTATTGGCCGACGTGATGGTACCACATTTAATATATCGAGAAAAGGAACAATAGTTTCATATGGAACTATTCACTGCCAAAATTTTGATATATTCAGTTTATCAATGGCATCAATACTCAAAGAGCAACGGGGTTCTGAAATGTGTCATTTGAAGAAATATAATAGAAATTCGAAATTGTTTTAATAAAATTCCAAAATTAAAAATCAGTTTATCATAGAGCTATTCAGCACACATCGATAGTATTAAAACTGATGGAGTTATAGGTATCCAATTTTTGTCTACTCTATTAATTATAATAATCGAATCTTACGAAAGTGTAAATTGAAAATTTGTTTTGGACGATACTTTGCAACCAGTATAGATAATTTTTAAAAATAAAAAATAGTTTCATATGGAGCTAGTCAGCGCGCATGTTTTACTGTATAACTCTAGTGCATAACGTCAAAAGACGCAAAGTAATAGTGTTCTGAAATGCATCAGTTGTAATTGTTAAGCAGAAATTCGAAAGTTGTAATAAACTAAAGTGTTGATATCATAAAGGGAATAATTACTAAAAATATAATATTAACAATGTAATATAGAACTAAAGGAGCTCTAAAGAATGCTGAAAAGAGCTAAGGAGATGAACAAGAATTGACAGAGTACTGGCTGTCCTAAAGCAGTGTAAAACTGCGGGTGTATGGCATAATTTGAACTCATTTGTCTAAAGAACGAAGCTGTCGGAAATCACATAAGCAGCTGCAAGTTCACCTGAAGAGGTCCGGCAATCATAATTCGTTTCGTAATATAGAAATATCAAATTGGAATCACCTCTACAAAGCAATAATTTTTGAAAATTCTAATGAATTTTTGAAAATTTCCTTACTAAATTTAACCTCATTTCTCCAAACATTGACTTGGTCAATTTCAAATTTTAATAGCTGGATACATGCAGCAAAGCGTAATTTACTCATAATTGTTTTCTAACGCAAACAAATTGCAATATTAAAAGTGCTATAACTCTAAATACCAAATTTCCCTTTGTTTTTTACATACTAATTCAATATTTTACGACGCCATCTAGCGAATTTTGAAAATAAAAATTTCATCTAATGAATTATTTAATTGGTTTTTTCTGCATAATAGAGTAATTTTCCATGAAACACTAATATTAGTGGGAAGCCCACAAGTTGCCTTAGAGCTAAGAAATTAGGAGGAAAAAATAATACAAAGGTGATAATGAAACAACAATTTCTTAAGGATATTGTACTTGTTATATGATTTCAATAAGTTCATAATATATCGTTGCTTAATGCTCTATGACATATGACTAAAATTAGAAGTGAAATCTCATTTGAAAAATGTATGATACATTCATATTTAAATTTTATAGAATGCTTTAAGTTCTGCTTTTGATTAGAGAAATTAAAATCATATAATTTTCATTCAAGTAGCTCAAAAAGTTTGGGATAATCTAAGTGAATAGTCAAATTTAAATCTTCAATGTTGATAATCAAATAACACTGCAAATTAGTTAAACTTAGTATGAATAATTACTTTCTGAAATCACATAATATGTTGCTGCTATATTTCCTAAACTATTATGGTTTCAATATAGTATGAATTTAAAGCATGGCATGTAAATGCTGTAACTGTTCTGGTTCCAGTCCCACTTATTCCCGTTGTATTTGGTTTTCAGTCCCATCCTATACCAGTCCCAGGAATTTTTCTGATCTCATAATCCCATTGGTCCTACAGCACAGCATAACTTCTATTTTGACCACAATTAGCAAAAATTTTGAATAATATTCTGTTATCTGTGATCCCAGATACTTAATTTTTGGCCCAAATATCATGCTTGTCACATTCCTAATGAGTTTTCTGGCTCCAGGTCACAATCCTATGGGGCTGGCACCAGTAAATCACACAGGACTAGACAGTCCTGATGAACATTGTTTTCTAGTTGAGTTTGAGTTACTTGAAACAAGTTCGAGTTTTTACGTTTCGAGTTCAAGTTCGAATATTTTTTAAATGAAATACAAATTCAATCGAGTTTTTTTCTAATTCCGAGTTTTTTAGGGTAAAAAACATTTATTTTACAATAATTCTAATCTAAAAAATAGTTTTTGTGATTGGTAAGAAAATTGATATTTAAAA
Organism: Hofstenia miamia; assembly: GCA_900660155.1. Classification (NCBI taxonomy): domain Eukaryota; kingdom Metazoa; phylum Xenacoelomorpha; order Acoela; family Hofsteniidae; genus Hofstenia; species Hofstenia miamia. Next base: position 352,157 of record CABFPE010000115.1, on the reverse strand, counting down.
AAATTTAATTTTTAGGGTATTTTCGAGTGGATTTTCGAACGAGTTCGAGCTTATTCAAGTTCGAGTTCTTAACATTCCGAGTACTCAAAAACCCTGCTGCAGAACAATATAAAATTTTGTGAATGTCCCAAAAGCCTTTGCACGCTACTTTATGCTGACCAAGTACAACTTATACTATAATAATTTTCTATGTGTACTAGAATTTTTCCAGTTCCAACATATAAGTGTTCTGGTTACCTTTAGCAGGCTGTATTTGTATGGATAAATCATGTTCAGAAGATTTGTATCAAATATTAATTTATCAAATTGTTTTGTTTATGAGAAATAAAAGAACTAAATTATTCATATGGTTCAATCCAAAAGTTGGGTTTGAGAATAAGTTCCAAAAAATTTCTTACCTCATAAACCACTTGTCAGATATTATATTCCTTAGACTACATCTCAACCCGATGATGAATTCTCTTGGAGTTATCAATCTCTAATTGAAATGCTTTTCACAGCTTACAGTTTTTGATAGCATTGTTTTGAAATTAGAGATTGTAACAAACAAGCAGAGATGCAATATCTGAAACCTAACACTATTACACATTTTACTGCTATTCTTAAAATACATCAGGAAGATTTTGTGTAGAATTTATAAAGTATGTAATACAGTAAACAAGAGATTTCCTTTTATAATGAAATTGTATATTTCAAAAGTTCCATGTGCCTATTTGAAATTAATGGGCAGCTTAATGACTGCTATATTATATTCAAGCCAAACTCAATGGACTAAGGTTGAGTCTGAGAAATTGAATAGAATTGAAAGTCTGCATCACTTACTAACAAATTACTAATTAATCTTAGAAGAGAACAGAAGATACTTATCACACAGGCTCAGAGATTTAATTTCAACAGCCAATTTACATGGAAATTCCAAGAAGAACACTGCCCACTTTAGAGTTTTCCAATTCGGTCTCAGGAAGAAAGATTTAATAATGGCAATTCACGATTCTTCAAAGAAGGAAACTGGAGATAGCATCACAAAGTTCTTCGCAGCTAAAGGAACAAAATATTAAAAAAATTGTTTCAGATTATTTGAAGAATGCAAAAGATACAATCTTTTCAAAAAAGCTCAGGTAACTTAGACAGTTTGAAGCAAGGCTATCACTTACCATGCATCAATGGAACTTGAATTAAGAGCCATGCAATTTAATTAAATATAACAAAAAATACTTTTGAATACTTTAAGCAAAGCAATTAGTGCTTATGAGTTTATCATTAAGTATTTTGATAGCATCGACCAAAAACACAAGATGCAAGATTCAACTACAATGATTACACGTTTAATTCCAATAAAAATGTTAACTTCTCCATTCACAGCCGCAATTTGTTTAAGTATATTTAAAATATGTTGATTTTCAGACAAGATGTATCTAAGTTTTACAAAAAGCAACAAGTAAAGTGTATTCAATTAACATACATTCAACAACATTGCAGATATACAATAGCTTTGAAACATTGCCTTTGTAAATTATTTGATAATTATTCAGTAAGAACTTATTAATTTGTTTTTGTTAAATTTGAGAAATTTATTCAACACAATGGCTTAGAAATCTGTTTAAAATAACAAAATATTTAATTTCTGATCGATTTGTTATTAATTTAATTGCCGCTGATTTTGAAACACAAATGTATCATGCTCTGTCATAATTTAGGGTAGCAACGTTTCATATTTTTCAAAGAAAATTACTCCTGCAGGTATGTGTTTCACTGGAATTAGTCAAAAGGCAATTTCTTATCTACACCTACAAAATTTTATTTGAGAGCACCCTCTCTTTAATTTGCTAGTCAACATTAATAAATAGAATAACATAATGTAGTGTAAACTCATTACTTTAAATCAGTGTTTCACAGACTTTTCTTTAATAGTGCCCTCCATAAAACTTACTAACTATCAAACACCCCTTTGATAAAAAAGTAAAAATGAACTAATAGAAACATTTTCCTTAATTCTAGGGTCTAGTGTGAAGAATGTATTTGGTACAAGATATTCACACAATTCAAGCGGAAATATGAAAGTAAATTAAGTTTAGATTTTTTTAAAAAATTTTTAAATAAATTTCATATGCCACTATTGAAAACGTAAAAAGGTTTTATGGGGGAGTTTTTTCGAAGTAGAAATAAAATAAAGGTAGTTTCAAGGGTTTCTTACAAAAGCTCAACTGATTGTGGTATGATAAATGGCAAATACTCATAACCCTAATATACTGTACACTATGCTAAAAATGATGAAAATAGTCAAATTAATATAGTAACACTTTACTTCTTATAAAACTCATAATTCAAACATCGCAGAAAGAATACCCGTTATCAACAATTGATTTTTGTGGGGATATTTACCAGGTGACGTTAAAATAACAATCCACCGTCGCACTGCATGAATTAATCTTCAAATAATTATTTAAACCCAAACATTGAGTTAAATTATGGTCTATATTCTAATATTTGAGTAATACTTATCAATAAGTTTCCCAGTGCACTAGATTCGTTGTTCCGGGAGTTTTCTAAATTTATTCGGGATTCAATACATGGATCTCTTGGTTGAGAATCCCGGGATTCTTCGGGATCTAAGAGTTTGAAAAACACCAAAAATTCAAGCACTGCATTAATTGTTTGTTTTATTCATAAAATTTGGCGTGCAGTTCAACAATAATATTTTAGCAATGTAAAAAATGCCCCATCTATAAAATTCAAATATTCTAAAGCGCGAAAATGCCCTTAGGTGTGAATGAACTAAAAGACGTAATGAATAAACCTTATAAATATAAATGAATTTGTTCATGGTAATGGCAATTTTCTAAAAAATTTGTAAATGTTTAAAAAAATTTTACAGGAAGCAAGGACAGCAACCTTGCGAATTTTTAAAATTATTTTTCACGTAGTGAATCTATAAATAAAGAATATCGTCACAACGAGATTTGAATAATCAACATAGCATTTTAGTAAACCTTCAAAATACAGGGTGAGCATCTAAAAGGAAACTTGCAAAAATAATAATAATAATAATAAATATATTTTTATAATGCTCAAGAACCTTGGCTGAAACCAACTCTAATGTGCTAAAGCCTAATTACAAATCACAACATATATGCTGAAATAGCCACTCTCTTAGATCTTTCTCAAAGACATTAATAGCAGGTGCAGGCTTCAGATAATGTGGCAGCATAGACCAAATACTCGGCCCAGCAATGATATCAGCAACAATTTAATCAAAAGAAATTTTAAAATTATAGTTTAACATCAAAATTAAAATATAACGATTTTAAAAGTTATTCAAGTTTCATCTAAATAGAGATCATTAATGAAGACATAAAATAGTAAACATTGTGTATTTTAAATAGAGAGTTTTGTAAGATATTACGACATTTAATGTTAACCTGATGAAGTAACGCTAAGTTGGAACGCGGTGATTATGATACATTTCGTTTATTTCTGAAGCTCAAGTAAAGAAATTAAAAATAAACTTTGATGAAATATAGCATAACTAAAATTTCTAAATATACACAGTTAATATAATAGCTAAATAAGAATAGTAATTTAAAACTATAATAATTAGAAATAATACCAAATAGATGTCAATAACATCAAGTAAGAAATTAAAATTTTTTGAATAAATTTTATTGATTTAGTGTTGTTTAGTGATAATTAACAAAAGCAGTAGTTAGTAATCTTGTGTCCACCCATCTAAATTCACTTAAGAAACAATAAATTTGAGAAATGCTATTTGCTTTTTGATGATATCAGATGATAATAATATGTTTGACTTGTCATTTTCAAGTCATTTCATTTAATTAATTTATCAGGTATGATTTAGTCTGGTTCGTATCATTATGTTTTCGTACATTCGAATTGTTTCACAGCAGTTTCTCGAATTTCAATTTTCAGAAATATTGAATATTTTGATAAAGTTATACATTATGTACACATATTCCGTTTTTTATAAGCAGCCATTAATTTTATTATACCCGATATCTATCTGATTTGTCCTTTAAGTTTCGTTCCAAATTTATCATAATTCAGCCCTCAAAGTTGGGGCATATTATAGAACTTCTGAAACAATAATAGAAAGAGAGATGTTGTGCCGTTGTGTAATTGTTCCAACTTTAAACATGATAGCAATCTTGGTATCATTAATTTTCTTCTATAATAATACTGAATTCGCAAATCTGTTTACATTGATTATCAAAATTTATGAAATATTTCTATTTATTTTGAAGTGATACACGTGAAAGTAGCATGTTTTATGAGAGGTAACACAGAACATAATATTGCTGTGAATTAGCAACAGATTTGGATGCACGCCAAAGTTTTACTAGCTTTTTATTACATTGTATCAGTTATTAGTTAATTCAATGTCGTTATGAATACTGATGCTTTCTCAAATTTTTATTCTAAGGTTAGAATATTTATGCATCATTTAATAAATTGAGACAACAGATTTATGTAGCAAATTTAACACAATGGCCAGTTTATGTATTTACAAATGATTCATTGCATTTCTTCAATTGCAACTTTTATGTTTCAAAGAAATGTTTAGTTTTCCTATTTAGGGTAACGCTATTTTTGAAGATATATGGAAACTGGGAAAATATTGCTAAGTATGAATTTCTATTGTAAACAAAAACTTACAGCTAGTAAAATCTAATGTTAATATAATGTTAGAATAACTTTCATATGATTATTAAATATTATATATGTATATATATATATATATATATATATATATAT
>CABFPE010000115.1:297086-328731 GCA_900660155.1 Hofstenia miamia | reverse complement strand
TATATACATATATATATATATATATATATATATATATAGTACGTGGTCTCAATTCCAATGCAAAAGCAAGGATTTATTCGTCTAAGAGAATTCACCCTATTTGATTTATTCTTTGCAAAACCAACTCGATCCACATCAAACCTACGCTTTCGCATGAATTTAATGTGCTTGTTAAAATTTAATTTATCTAATGAATAATACATACATAGTTTTCTTTAAAAATAATTTTGTTTGGGGTTGGACTGAAAAAGTAATAGGAAAATTTTGGTTATTTTTTTTCTTAGATTTCTTGTGCCTGGTTGGAGAGTTGGATGGGTATTGGTTTTCGATAGAAACAATGCATTTCCAAAGGTAAAACCTGTTTACTTACTTATTTAGAACTATGCTTAGATTCGAGATGGTCTAAACAATTTAACCCAACGATTACTTGGGCCTAATTCAATATGTCAAGCAGCCATTCCAAAGATGCTCTCTGAAACGAAGCTTGATTTTTTCTCAGGGGCTTTAAAGCACTTAGAGGTGAAAAATTAATTTTGAATTATCATTTCATTAACTACTGTGTATTTAAATGAAGCATCTTCAAAAATTTAGAATTAAGAAAACATAAACTTAAGCATTTAAAAATTATAACAATTAAACTTCTAAAACATGACGAATTTCCCGAGCTCAGATTTGCCATTAACTTATAAGAATGTAACTAGTACTAAGTATGTCAATTGACGGAAGTTCAATTCAAGTCAACTGTTACCTACATTTTATTTAACATGCATATAAGGCAATCTAAGCAAGGCTTAATCATAGTTTTGTTTTATAAAAGTTCTTGATTTTTGCACTTTAAATAAAGTTGAAAATTTACAAATGAATATTGGGAATTAATACTTACATGGAAATATTGTAAATTTTATTTAACTTGAAACAAAAGTTCTAGTTTCAAACTCATGATAAGAAATATCCAGCAGGATATTGGTCAAGGATATTTGCACTGCAACCAAAATTCTGAATTGAAATACTTAACTTCCAGTACTTGCCCTTCATGAACTTAGAAAGTTGTTTAGCAATGTTAATGAAACAATAGGCAGAAATTCTTAAAGTGGCCTGTAGTAAAGCAACAGTTATCGCTCATTGATGGGAATTTTACTCAAATCTTTATGCATTTATCCAATGGCCATTTCCCCTCTTTAGCTAGATTTCATAGGAAGACCCTCAGCTTCACTAGAAGATGGTATGTATCTCAATGACATTCACTAAAAAAGTCCAGCTGTGAGGATGGAAGGAACAATAACAATGATAATATAAAATATTTCATGTTCATGTACATATATATATATATGTGTGTGTATGTATGTATGTACTCACGCTTGGGATAAATATATAGATGCATTTGGGATTCAAACAAGTTATGGTATTGAAGCATTTAAATCATAAGTTGTGGAAATAATCGATCTGCAATTTCCCTGACTCTGTGTAGTCTAGGTGTACTTTTGAGTAACCTGTAAAGTGTAAGTGTTTTACTTTTACTATAATGCCGAAATATCTTTGGCCCGTAGAAGATTTTAGCTGGCCATTATTAATTTATGGTTAACCCCAATTAATAAAATGACAAATCAAGTGGTTAAGAAGATCAGGATTGGGAGATGATATAGAAAAGCACTACTTTGCTTTATTGTTGTTTCTGCAATATAGAAATTTCATTTCTTTTCAAGACACACTTACAGGTACAGATTGTCAAATCGCCCAATCATTTGCCAATTTTATCGTCTTCAAACAGAACGCTTCAAAATTTTAAATAAATTCAACCCTCATTAAACAGTTACATTTGAGTGCTAAATACAAAACAATAACTGCAAGCGAATACATACATAGTAAAATCCTAACACTAATTACTGATACTAATATATTACTCCATGTTTTATGTTTCTAAGGTTTATTGAATATAGTAAGCTTTATGCTTGCTATATACAAGTCCTTTCAACAAAATATCGCTTGTACATATTTTTCGAATGTCTTTTTTATAAAATATGGACTTAGCTTGTTATTTATAATGATTTTTTACTTTATCTCTTAAGATGAATGCTTTTCAAAATATTAAATACTTGTTTTTTGGTGAAGTGATAAACTGTTTGTTTATGATGTTATTCAAAGTGACAGAGATGCTTCAATAAGAAACTGTAAAGAAACTTCTAAATAAATATGTATAAGCGCGACTAAATTGCAGATATTTGGTTTATATGTGACGCTGTTTGCAAATGAACATTTATAATTAAGTTATGCTTAACACGGATGAAAACATTTTTTTAAAACAAAACTCAGAAGTTGCTTAGATTATAATTTAGAGGAATGGCAAAATTGCATTTGATATGCTCAGTGAAATTGATGGGATTCATCCAATAATGCCCAAGGGTGCTATGTATATGATGGTTGGATTCGATCCGGAACGATTTCCACATTTTGAATCGGATATCCAATTTACAGAGCAGCTAATAAGTGAAGAATCAGTTGTTTGCTTGCCAGGCTCAGTATATTTTTGAATTGCTTTAAAATGGCCCCACTATAGTTTCAAGATTTTATATAATGATATAATAGTTTACAAAATATATCTAAAACAAAATCAATATAACAGAACAATCCAAAATGCCAATATCTTTCGATTATAGAATAGAATAGCTTACACTTTCTGTTCTGATCATTACACTGCATTCAACATTTACACTGAAAGGTTCCATTGTGTTTTTCTCCCAGTTTCTTCTATACCAGTCAAACGAAAATTTCTTACACTATTGTTACTCTTCTATTTTTCAAAAAAAATTGCAAAGATTTGGAGCAACAAGCTTAAATATACCATAATAGTTTCTGTATTTATTTTGCCAACCACTTGTTAATCCCTCTAAAATACTTAGCACCAAGTTGCAGTCCTCATAGAACTGAATATTCCTCAAAAACTCGAATATGTACACACTAAGCAACAAATAATATTTCATGTACAGATGCAGATACAGATAAGTAAGAAAAACTTAGCACTTTTAGCTATATATTTTTATGCCTAAATACCACAATAATGTTTAAAAATAGGTATTTCAAGAATATTGGATTGGCACACATCATATATTCATAGATTGATGTAGAAAAAATTTTAGAGTAAAATTTTGAGCTTGACTTAATTTTCAGGGTGCATGTCTTAAAAATGTGAAGCAATTAATATTCAATTCTCTTACCAATGAAACTAATAATGATGATAGTATTTTCTATTGGTCCCAATTTTCTTTTGTTAAGTGATAAACAACTATTAGTTAGTGCATGAATCAGGGACATTTTTAATACTATTTTAATAATGAATAATAGATTTTGCAAGTTATTCTGGGTTCTACAGCGTTAATTCTCTTACCTTGAACTTCAATATTATTAAAGAACACCAGCGGTGTGAATTTCATATTCCTCTTTAGAAAAAGTAAAAATTTGAAAAAAGGAAGTGTCTACTTTCGAAATTTTGTTCAAAAATATAATATTTCCATAGATCTGAAAATTTATTTCTCCTAATAACCACTAAATTATAGTGGGTGGTCTCTTATTGAGGTTTTTCTAATTCATCCTCTAACCATAAATAAATTTTACGATTTATTTAGTGTTTTGATTATCCATTCTTTTTTCGAATCGTTCTATGCTTACCAAATGATCAGATGGAAGAAGCATGTGGTAGAATTCAAGAGTTTTGCAAACGACATTGAAAATGATGATGACTTCCTAAGTAATGAGTTTTTAAATATGTTGAGGTTTATTATATTTAATTTGTGTAACTGGAAAATAGACAAAATATATTTTGATGCAATTAAAGCTATTAACTTCACTTAATTTGATAAATTTCTAAAATACCTTTTTATTAATTTCAATATTTGATGTACACTTTATACACTTTATAAGAAATTAAACTAAATAATCTGTAAAAAATTGAAATTGTGACAAATTTTTGGATTTCCTTTGCACATCCAATCTAACTTTTGGCAAACCTTCAAAAAATTTAGCAAATATTTTCCAAAATTTTAAAATTTATGTCAAGTAATTTTGTAGCAACTTATTTACTATATAGTGGCTAATACAAACGTCATGCAACAGATCAGTGGTTCACTAAGATATATAAGAATAGCTTCCCACAATTTACCAAGACTGTAAAGCTTATACTTATTACTAGCAAAGATCTACAAAATATCGAAAGCTAACTAAACGCATTTGGCATTGAAATTTATTGATAAGTCTAAACATTATAGGTTTACAAATACATACTTATACAAATTCTTCCTTATATATACGTTTATTAATAATCCGCACAATATTTCGCCCGCTATAACTAAAGTTCAATATTTGCATTTAGACTAAAATTAGGAATAATTTTTCAAAGAGTATAGATACATATAAGATGTGGGCCATTACTAATTTCCATATAATACTAATGCTTTGTTGACATTTTGAGTACACTATTCTTAGAATAATTCCAGCCTCTTGAATGAAAGTGGAAGTCTTTTTCGTATAATTTTATAAATGCTAAATATAGCTATATATATATGTTATGTACATGCTTTTTAGCAAAAAATGTTTAATTGAAAACTTTGTAATTTGTACACATTTCAATAATTTGGTAAACATTTGCCATATTATATAAACTCATGAGACAAAGCTGGAATACAAAATGTTACAAATATCCAATGACTTGAACTAACACAAATTTCAAGTGGCTATCATGAAATGTTTGAAGATAAAAAATTGAATTATGAAGCATTGACAAAGTGCATGTTTCTAACCAACTAAGAATTTAGGTTTTTAATGACATAGCCGATAACTAGATGGAGAAGCTGAAGTCAAATTTATTTGTAGTAGAATTAATGTTCATAATGTTGTCATTTTTTTAATATCAAGACTATAATATTGCATTAAACATTCATATTGTACATTATCCTACTTGGCCAATTTTCAATTGTTTTAATGATGTTAATGTTAAATCCAAGATAGCTACCACCGGCATTTTTCATTTCACGTATTAATAAATATCAAAGTATTAGTTACATACATATGGATATGAGATAACAATACATAAATCAAGCACATTGATCAAGCTAGGAAGATCATCAGTACACTTATTCAATGCAGAGGTGTGATCAGAAATGATATTGAATGATTCCACAATTATATTTTGAAAATGATCTAATGGGCTTGAAACATGAAAATATCAAATTTACTCACTCACCCATAAATCAGTTTGAACAAGTATTTGCCGCTGAATTGAGTGATGTTAATGAATGCTCTATGGAAAAATAATAAACTTTATAGTATATTTTGATGATAAAAACAAAACAAAAAAACATGTGATGGATGCTATTGTAAGCCCTAAATTTTTGAAATAGAAAGCAAAAATATTGGCATATAGATTCCAAACAAAAATAAATATAAAAGTAGAGCTTTAATAGAATTTTAGAACACAAGTAAAGAAATTGTTTGCCAAATTTTGCAGTAATTGAAACATTAAGTGAATTATCCTGAACTTTCACCTAGGCAGTGATAAACATTTAACCCCTTCGAACCGAATGGATCATATATGACCCATAAGATATTTTGTCTTTGATTCCATAGTAATCCATACACCTAGCTATGGGATATTAATAAATTTGACAAATGATGACAATAAAGTTTTCCGGTCGTATTTTTTAGGTTCTAAACAGCTTAAGTTGAAATTCACATTGTCAATAATACATGTACATGTAATTTCTTCAATATTTTCTCATATCTTATTCATGCTGAAATTGATTTTCTGAAATTTATATATTTATATATGTTATCAGAATAATTGAAATTGATGTTGCACATGTGGTCACTAGACACGATAACAACACACTTTGGCAGTCAATAGAGCTCACACAGCCAATGAAAAAATTTAATTTTTTTCGTTGAAGCAGATGAAACCATGTTCCGATATGACTAAGGCAAGAAGGCAAAGAGGTAATCAAACAAAGTTTATTGTTGCTCGTTTAAGGATGGCCAACACATAAAACGACGGTATGAAAGGAACATATTTAGTGGATCAAAGGACCAAACCTTACTGTTTTCATTGGATGAATTGATTGAAATATTACACGAAACCATTCTACGTCTATTTAGACTGTTGTCAATTTATTTTTGTGAAATAAATCTTGGCTTCAGAGAGAGAAACTGAGAAAAGGTATAATTCAGCAGTTGACATTGGAACTGATCGTCCAAAGATCTTTTTGGATTTCAGAAGACGCCTGGCTTCGGATCCCATTAGATACTTTACTTCACGTATGAAGTTGAGGGGAGTAACTCAGGGGGTAGGCAGAGCCCCTTCTTAAAATTTATTAGGAGCGCAGCCTCCTTTCATGTAAGGATCAAAACTACAGATATTCAATTAATAATTTTATTTAAATAACAATACGCTTTCCTGTATCTAAAATTGTCACCTAAAGAGGCCTGCATGCATTCAGAAGATGGATGAGAAATTTGAACGTTCCTTTACTTTGAGCAGACTGATGAAGATTTAAAGAGACATACCGTTTTTCCACATTTTCAAACAATTTTCTCCAAGTCTATTAGGGAAATTGTAAATCGTGAAATACGGACATAATTATTAGAAAGCATGCTTTAAAAGATGAAATAATTTTACTATTTTTCTTTGAAATTGCCGATTTTTTTTGAAAAAGTTTTAAATTCTCTCAATACTTTAATGTACAAATGTGACAAAGTCTAAAGCCAATGCGACCAACCATTGCACTTCAATTATTTCTGTTTATGTAGCTGTGGAGAAGACACTCTTCAACCTTGTGGACTTTTGGATAAATTCATTTTCTGAAAACTAAGGATGGAAAGATATTGAATTTTTGTACAACAATGCTTCTCATTGAAAAAATCCTACTTGCATATACTTCAGGCAGAAAAATATGTTTTACGACAAATCTTTGGCATTGCATAAGCCGTCCCAACCCAATAGGTGTATCATGCAAAAGGCTTTCAATATTTCTTAACACTGTTGGATAAAAAGCAAGAATAGTAGAAATCATATTCGTAAAATATGTTCAAAATTTAATTCACATAATCAAAATATTAAAGACAGTTTTGGCAAGAATCATAAAGGGGCACAATATAAGGCAATAGCTGAACCAATATGTTGAAAGGCTTACCTCTACTACAGAGGTGGAATCGGGTTTGGGTCTGTTCGGGTTGAATTTTTGAAAGCAAAACGGGTTGAGTTCAGGTGAAAAAAAATATTTTTAGATTTAATAATAATAATAATAATAATAATAATAATAATATTATTATTATTATTACAAAATCTCAACTCGATTCCACCTCTGCTCTGTTAGAGCCCCCTTGTTAAAATTTTAGCACTACGCCTCGTGATCATGCTAATGAAGCAGATAGAAAAACTTCAATAAAGTGTTTAATTTGTAATTGTTTCTTTGTTTGACTAAAACCCGCATTTGTGTCATAACGCTTCACTTTACATATAAATCGTACATTTATGTTTATAATTGTTTATACTCATAATCAAATTTCATGCGAAAATATGATGCTTTCATTTATAAGTTTGTAATGACTGTGGTAGTACATAGTTAAACATTTTTGTAGTGATATTCTAATATTGTTGCATGGATACAGAATTTTGTGTATAAAAAATGCAAGAAAACATGTATTTGTTTCATTATCAGTAGGCCTCTTAATCACTAATATCAAAGTTTTCAAATATAATGTTGAATATTAATCGCAAACATAAATATAGATTTTTAACAAGTCTGTAGCAATCATATTAATAAAGCAAAGAAATTATGATAAAACATCGTTCCAGATTGAATAGATCGTATGAGACCAAGGAGTTATAAATAACAGGAAGTGACACAGAACTATTTCACAAAAAGTGTATGGGTGGGAAATGCTTCTAAGTTTTTTCATAAATTCATTAAAAATTGTATTAAAATAAAGCTAAACTGTTGCATTACAACTAAAAACATAGCTCTATATTTATAAAAGGATACAAAATTAACTAAATTTAGATGAAAAACGAAGCATTTTAACTACTTGCTGTGATGTATTTGGCTTAGAAACTTTCTACATTTCATCGTTTAGTTTGCGAATGTAACCTTTACTAAAAATGTTGAATAAATTCTGAGCAATCTTGTGTAGAGGAGTAAGTAATAGTCGTTCATATTTTGCATTTTCAGTTGTTTTCGATTAAAAAATTTGTAAAATATAAGGCGTATGGGATGTTATGTAAATGAAATCAACAATCTTAGCTATATTATTTGAGCCAATTATTGTCAAAATCGCAAATAATTGTGCATTTGATAATACTAGGTTCTGCTTCACAAAATTTACAATACGCCCTGCAGGAAAAATATATTTAAAGGCTTATCTTATTCAATAATTACGTAGTATTACTTATCATTTGATTAAAAGACACATAGTAATTATCTCCTGAAAACTATCAGTAAATTCTAAATTGTTTTTTGTGTGGACCAGGCTGAAACCTCGCCAAGCATTACATACGAAATCGAAAATCTAATAAAAATTCTGAAGGAAACATGCCAAAATTAGTTGTCAAAGTAAAGCCTTTTACTAATTTTTGATTACTATAGCGTCCATGTCATGAAACTTATTTGGATTTCAGCTTACATAATCAAGATATTCATCACATCTAAAAGAAACAGCGGCTTTACATTTGTGCGTTTTTCTTGGTCCTATAGTAAGAGATTTAGCGTTTCCTATTTTGAAATTGTTATATATCATTGGTACAAATAGCTGTTTAATCTTCGTGGCACATCCCGAGGGCTGCCACAGTTTTGTCATCAAAAATTGAAAATACCAATCAAAGAGGTGAATTACAAAAGATTATCTACTTCTTTGTTGCAAACATGCAATACATCACTCCATTTATAAAAGATTCCATGGAAAATATGAGTTTTCTCCTTCTCAGAATACCAGTTGTTTCTAACAGATTTGACTAGATGTGGCAGATAAATAAAAAAGCAACTGTTGCATTTAATTGATTTTGACATAAGCGTTCATTGTTAAGCCCAATTAAGCGTTTAGAGAAGTGCTTGTTAACATGCGAATTATCTGTCAAGCAAAAATTTTTGTTGCGTCATTTTGTAATGTAGAAATGATGTTAAAACGCTACTCTCCAGTCGGATTAGGTACGGGAACTGATTTCAACATAAATTTTGGGGCTTCCATATAAAAATTTGATCATAAAGTCGCCCATTTTTTTCACTTATTTTTTCAGATGCTTTATTAACTGCAATAATTCACATTTTACTAAAATATTTCCGTGACACATCCTGTTATTCAGAGCTCCTTGTATGAGACCCAAAATTTGAAATTGATCAGCTGCTTTCAAGAATTATTTTCAAATTGTTCCCATATTTATTCCAGTATTTATCATGTTTACTTCAAATACTAAAGGAATACCACTTTATTTGAATCAATTTACAGTAATAATTGAAATTAAAATTAAATCAATACTAAATTGAGATCTTAGGTAAACTGTTTGGATATAATTTCCTTAGAATTGTCCAAAACATTCAAACATGATTTGCATTTTGGGCAAAATGTTTCTCTGCATTGACCTAATACCAAAAACTTTGTGATATCTGTTAGAAAAATTTCCAATGGTGATCAAAATGCTATCAGATCAATTATTTAAATAAAGCATAGTGTTTATGTTAATTGTAACTAAACGAATAGCTAACTATGAACGGGTCGTAATATTGCATAACAAAGCTGATAAAAACTTTAATTTGGTTCAGTATTGAGTAAAACCGTGACAAGCGTCTCATCAAAAACAACACCTATACATCATTACTACTGAGCATTGTAGGATATAAAAAATCGTACATATATAGTATAACCTAGACATATTTTATTTTGGAATAATTTATTTTATATCTGTTAGAAAAATTTCCAATGGTGATCAAAATGCTATCAGATCAATTGTATAAATAAAGCATATTGTTTATACTAATTGTATCTAAATCGAATAGATAAATATGAACGGGTCGTAATCTTGGATGCAGCTGTTTCAAACTTTGATTGATAAACAACTTAATGACTTGATTTGGTACAATATTGAGGAAAACCGTGACAAGAGTCTCATCAAAAACAACACCTATACATCATTATCGATTTGTTAAAAGATTATATCCTAGGGATTAAGGTTCAATGCATTTGTTGGACATTATATATTTATAGGTTTAGTAGACTCAAGATTCTGAGATACTACTGAGCATTGTAGGATATAAAAAATCGTACATATATAGTATAACCTAGACATATTTTATTTTGGAATAATTTATTAGAAAATCATAAAGTAATCAATGAACAAATAAAAATTGTTCCCAATTAGATTTATCTATTTTGGTCAGTCGAGGAGTTACTGATAAACTTCTACAGATATTATACTTCAATTCAAAAGCTTGCTTTAAAATTTCGAAAATGCTTGCAAAATTTTTGCATAATAAAAAGATTAGGATAAAAATATTTTCTCAAAATTTTTCAACATTCACTTCTATATGAAGTAGCTTTCATATAACGTACATTCATATTGATGGAATATATTAATATTCTAAATGCAATTAATAATAAGTTTGAATCAAAAACAAAAAAGTCATATTTTTCAATAATTAGATGTGATGATATTTAAGCACATAGATACCAACAATTTATTTTGGCATAAAATATTGGAAGATTTTTTAAATACATAACAGTCTTTCCTAAATTTTGAAGGGACTTGTACATGTAAATCCTCGCTTCCGATTTCCAATATTGATTTTTTGGCCTATGTATAAAATTGCTTATAAAGGTCTATTTTTTTGAAATAATTCGCAAACTTATGGAGTGCTTTGCCATTTTATTTCTCACTACCAATACATCTTTTACATTAGAAAATTCAGATAATTTTGGATTTGAATCATAAAGTGTCTTGAACAAACGTTCATTAATTAATTAAATTAATAATAAGTGTTAGAAGCAATTTATAACAAAGAAAAAAATCAAAATATAAATAGCACTAAGGTTTTTTCACTCAATATATATATATANTTATATGAATATAATCCCCATGAGGGTTCTAAGGCAAACCACTGCACAAATTTGTTTTTCAAATTTGGAATCTTTCTCCAAGAAATTGCTTAAGATTAGCAAGGTTTAGTTTATCTAAATTTTGCTAACACCAAATCTTGTCAATAAGTATTAGAGATAATGAAATAATGAAATAATACATTTGAAAATATAATTACAAAGTTCAATTCCTGCGAAAGAGGTGGTTCTTGATATACTTAAACAGCGATTGACAATGTTTTTCATAACCTAACGATTTGCTTTTCCACGTTTTCTGCTACAACATAACAAATCTCATAAAAAGATTAACATAAGTTTCAGAATGTCTCTTGCTTGGCGATGAGCTTCCTATAACAATCCATGTAAAGTTTACCAATGAAATTTGATAAATGAAGAAAATCATAAAGTAATCAATGAACAAATAAAAATTGTTCCCAATTAGATTTATCTATTTTGGTCAGTCGAGGAGTTACTGATAAACTTCTACAGATATTATACTTCAATTCAAAAGCTTGCTTTAAAATTTCGAAAATGCTTGCAAAATTTTTGCATAATAAAAAGATTAGGATAAAAATATTTTCTCAAAATTTTTCAACATTCACTTCTATATGAAGTAGCTTTCATATAACGTACATTCATATTGATGGAATATATTAATATTCTAAATGCAATTAATAATAAGTTTGAATCAAAAACAAAAAAGTCATATTTTTCAATAATTAGATGTGATGTTATTTAAGCAGCACATAGATACCAACAATTTATTTCGGCATAAAATATTGGAAACTCTGTTAAATACATAACAGTAAATGTCATTCCTAAATTTTTATTTTTGCTAAATTTGTCCATAAATAATAGTTTGTCTATTTCAAAAATGTGAAAATTGATTTTGCAAATAATAATTAAACATTTAAGAACATTATATTTGCACCTGCTAAATTGAAAGTTTCGTGAAAACAAACATTTCAAAAATATGGCAGTTCTTATCGGATTTTTACTCGTTTTCAAAATTTTGCATGGCCTAACTTTGATGGAACACGTCATTCAACAAGGCCATATGCTATCCGCAAAAACGTGTTCAGATTGGTGCAATAGATTGCAACAATGTAAAAGTTTCTTTTGGCAAAAGTTCGATGCATATTGTAAAATTTTATCAACAGATGAAGAACCGCCTAAAGTTTCAAATATAGAATACATCTGGTTGCCACGAGGTAGACAACTTACAGCAGTAATAATTGACATAAGCCCACAAGTGCAAATTGGAAAATACAACACATCGATTGGTTGCTACACAGACATGGTCCTAACTAAAAGTATAATTTCAGGAATCATTCTCTCTTTAGCGGACAGTAAAAGCGAAGTTCTCACCAATTATAAATTAGACAAAAATGGAAGAATTTTGAAAATGATTGATATTTCATCCTCAAATCGTGTTAATGGCCTACAAATCAACACCTCTACTAAAATTAACTTCGAAGGATATAAGGCAGAGGTTTTTCTGAAGTCCATTACTTGTGAGGAGCCATGTATTAACACAAATAGCCTATTACCATATAGCAGAGTTACGGAAAAGTTTGGTACAGGAAAAGGTTCAATCTTTAGCAGCTTTGAGCATCAAATTGTCCGAGCTACTGTGGTTTTTCGAACTAACGTAATAATCCAATTTTACAATTTGCGAATTTTAAGCAATATGGTCATTTGCAAACTACCTTTGAACAACCTCAATGTTGATAGGTTTTTTGTTACGAATATTGATTGCTTTATGCAATCGTATTCGTTTCCAGAAGTTTACGCAATTGAGGTAACATCAACTTCACGTAAAAAGAAAGATATAGAACACATAATCATCTCTTACGATAATAAAGTTTTGCAATTTAAATGTAAACATGATTGTTTGAACAGTGATGGAGGTAATGCTAAAGTCTTTATGCTGACATCAAAATATTTAGTTAACAGTAAACTTTGTACGAAATTTCAAATCTCAATAATGTCTAATTTTATGACGATTTCATCCAAATTTCTAACTATAAAGAGCTTTTTTCTTTTTAATAGAAATAATCAATTCTGCGAGGTATTTAGAAGTTCAGATGATAACATTTGGCTTGGTCGGAGATTTATATACAGACAGGTAACGTGCATTGGTGCAAACGTTTCATTCGAAAATTTTAGTGAAATGATTTTTACAAGAAATTATAATAATATCCCGAATGTTTCAATTACAAATATACATTCAATTACGCTGGGGAATCACAATACTTTCCTACATCTTAAAGTTGAACAAATATTTTCAAGGAAGCACTTGATTTTAAACCGTGAACATTTGGTATAGATATTGCAAGCAGTTACAAAACTTAAATTATTGATTCATATCAAATCATGTAAATAATTAACTCAGAACTCATTTTTTAATTTTTTTAATGTTTTTTTCGAATTATAATTCCTTATAAATAAAATAAATTGATTTTGATTGTTATTCTACCTCAGAAATAATCTGCATCAAACTGCAGTAGTAAGAAATAAAGACTCAAAATTTTTTCTCTGTTTTCTGCTTCTGTTTTCGTAAATACACAAAATGTTTTTTAACAGAATAAACAGAAAGGTGGGTAGAATATTCCCATGGAAATCAATCCAGCTAAAACTTTAAAGAATCTTCTAAAATCAATTCAATTATTGTCTGGGTTCTTGCAAGAAATTGAAACAACTTTAATGTATAAAGATTTTCTTTAATGTAATGAGTATGAAATTTAAAGAACCATATATAGGCAGTTTATTCTTATATTTAACTTTAAAGAAATAAATAGGGAATTTTAATGAACCATATCAAAACATTCATATTCTTATAAGCAAAATTGAAGTTATACAGGGTGTCCACAAAGTCTGGACACAATAAAATTTTCTAATTTCACCACTATCTAAATAAGTGAACTTCTTTCCGGATAAAGTACATTAAATTTTTAAATTAACCCTCTATTGCCACTGGGAAATATAAGATTAAATCTTTCTTGAAGCATGGATGCAAAAAATATGAATAATTTTAAAGCCTACATTGAAAATTAGTTAATTTTCCTGTGTCCAGACTTTACGGAAACCCTGTATATATATATATATATATTTAAATTATATTTCATAAAACAGAAATGGAAACATATTTAAATGTTAAAGAAATTTCAACATTGATTTTCAAAGTTTTATTTTCTTAATGAAACCCTACAGAAAAATCAATCATTTGATTCTTCTTTTTCACACAGTGCTGATCTATGGCAGGCCTAATTTCCATTGATATTTTTAGACGTTCTCACTATCCTGCAAATCCTAAATTAAAAAAATTATTTATGTATAACATGCATGCATCTATATATATATATATATATATATATATATATATATATATATATATATACTTATGTCAAGCGCTTTGTCACTTTCGGCCACTTATATTGGGCACTTCATTTTTCCATTTATATTTCTCACTTTCTCTGTTTTTTGGCGCTTTGCCAATATACAAAAAATTTATTTTGGCGTTTGTGAGTAACAAAATATTACGGTCCATTTTGGGAAAATAACTTCATTTTCATTATAAAAAAATATTTTTTACACGCTTGAGAGCATAAACTGGCTTTAAGAACAGTTTTTATCAGTGTAAAACTTCAAATTTATTATATCCATTAATGAATGATTAGGGTTGGACATTTCATTTCAAAATCTATAAGTACAAAGTTGTATTAACACTTTCAAGTACTAAATTAAAACAAAAAACTACTACTTACCTAATGGCAAATGAGTAGTTAACAAAATTAAAACAACCGCTCTTGTCAAAATGTCATTAAATAAAAATTTCAACATGTCGGATGGTTAAATCAGTAGATTACAGCATTGCTTACTTTCTAGTTTTTGGAGGGAAAATTCATGTTTTTGTTAGTAAATTGATTTTTAATTTGTTTCGTCCTATTAAAATTTATCAATTCTTAAGTGTCATTAACATTCTGTTTTTGTACAGTAACAAAAAATATGATAAAGACAAACTGCCATACATAATTTTTTGGGTAAATTTTATAAAACTTACTCTAAAATCTGATGAAATTTCGCGAAACTTTTTTTCATTGATCCAATATTTATTTTATAATACAACCGCGCACATATCCTGAACTCAGGGTTTTCTAAACAAATTTGAAAAAATGGCGCTTTGTTCACTTATTAATGCTAAAAATTGGCACTATATCGGACAAAGCGCAATTTTCTACTGAAATATATGCATATATATATATATATANCCGTGAACATTTGGTATAGATATTGCAAGCAGTTACAAAACTTAAATTATTGATTCATATCAAATCATGTAAATAATTAACTCAGAACTCATTTTTTAATTTTTTTAATGTTTTTTTCGAATTATAATTCCTTATAAATAAAATAAATTGATTTTGATTGTTATTCTACCTCAGAAATAATCTGCATCAAACTGCAGTAGTGAGAAATAAAGACTCAAAATTTTTTCTCAAGCATATATATATATATATATATGTTACCACATAGAAAAAACCAATTTCATTTTGAAGGATAGAAATAGAATATAATAATAATTAATGACATATTCTTTCAAAAGAATTCGTATTTCCAATATTTAAGAAATCTTACCCTTTAAATTCGTGGTAGAAGCACGTTTAAAAAGAACAGTATTTATTTATTGCTAGCAAATTAACTAATGACAAATTCTGAATTGCGGAAGGTTGCCGTCAAGCATCATCAATCTTATTGAAATCATATATTTCTAGCCTTTATTGATTTTTCTATAATGCAAAATTAAATTACTGCACAATGCTCAATTTGCACAAACACTTGTCAATGTAATTGGAATTTACGAAATTGCGGGAATTTTACAAATATCATGCAAAATAATAATAATAATTGCTTTAATTCTTGTATCAAATACATTATAAAAGGAATAAGTTCAAAATATACAAAAAATAAGAAATTACAACAATGGACTAGGCAAGGTATTATAAATGAGGAATTTTCTAGCAACAGCTACAAAAGAATCACTCATTTTCTTTGTTCTACAGAATATTGTATTTGATGCCATAAGTAGACAACCCTGATACGTAGTATCTTTGATGTTTTTTGCATTAAAGAGTGGATGATTTTCATTTCGAGATATTTTATTCACTTGCCGGATGAAATCTTCTTTCAAAGTTTTGGTGACGAATTCCACTGCTGAAACTTTTGATATATTTAAAAATATTGCTGCATATTTGATGGCTTTTTTCAATTTTTTCTTACTTTTGATACTTTGAAGATATATCCACGTAGGTGCAGTATAGGTAATTATCGGTAAAATGTATGTTTTAAAAATGTACCAGTAGCTATCAGAATTGAAAAATTTGGCTATAAACACTAAGTTATTGGTAATGTGATAAATTTTTTTGATTATGATGTTTACGTGTTTACAAAAATTGAATTTGTTATCGGCAGTTACTCCCAAATAAATGCAAGAAGTGTCAGTTTTAGCAACAGTACCATTAAGAGTAAAGTTACTATCAATACCATATTTGATTAAAGCTTCATCTCGAATATTGATGTCAGAGAAAATCATGCCTTTTGATTTTTCCTCATTGGCAATTAAGTTTAAATTATTGAACTGATCTTCTAAATCATTGATATTAACCTGAGCATCACTAAAATCATACATGCCGTAGAAGCCTTAATTGCAGAAATTATCAAGGTATCATCAGAGTATCTAATAATGCTATGTCGTGCTTTTAGATGTACTTTTGTATAAGGCTGTTGCGTTTTTAGATTAATACTATTTGTATAATTAACAAATAGAATAGGAGAGGCTGGTCCTTCTTGAGGAATTCCTACAAACAGACGGAAGATTTCTGACCGTTCATTGCGATAACACTTTGTTGCCACCCATGCAAATAAGAATGAAGCCAACTACTAAACCATTTCTCATGTTCATCTAAATTACAATCTATAGTCGTTAATAATTTGTCAGGTAAAACTGTATTAAATGCTGAACTGAAATCAAGGAAGTTTACTCTGACAATTGTTGTTTCTTTGTCATCTAAATTGGCGATGACTTGATGAAGAAAAACAACAAGTGCATCGGTAGTCGAAAGGCCCTGTTGATATGCAAATTGTGTAGCCGTCGTTAGATTTCTGAAGTGCTCTAAAACCAACTGGAATTACCAATCTTTTAAGACATTTTGAGGGAATAGCAGTGAGACAAACTGGGCGAAAATTTTTATTGACCTTTTGATCAGCATTGGGTCTTTTCAATAAGGGTTTAACATTTGAAATTTTCCACTGAGATGTGTGATATTGCTTTTCAACAATGTCATTAAAAATCATCATGAATATCTCAGCAAAATCATCGGCAAACATATTGAATAACCATGATGGAAGACCATCTGGGCCACTAGCCTTATCAATTTTACATTGACTAAATACTTTGCGTACCTCAGAACACTGAATTTTAGCTGGTTTACAGCTTGATTTTGAAAAACTTATATCTTTGTAAGAGTTATCATTGAATCTTGTAAAAAAATTGTTTAGTTCACATACTCTATCAAATTTCACTAGAGGTTTTTCATTTCTATTCTTTGTAAATTTCTTCATTAATTGCCAAAGTTCGTTACTATTACTTTTCATTTGTTGAAACCTAAGATTTCGCTTAGAGAATACATATTTATTAGTCTTTCGCTGATAATGGTTTCGTAATTGTGCGTCATTATTTTTTATAGCAATAGTTTTTTTTATAATTTCTTCAAAATATCGTATTTCTATACTGACAATTCATTCTCAGATATATATATATATATATAAGTAAATAATTATTGTTATTTATTGTATTTATTTATTTTCAATTTATAAATCTTAAATCTAAAACTTTAATTATTGTTTATACATAGAGACGTTTTCCTAGAACTTGGTGTGAAGATGATCCAAGTTATTTTGTTCAGGCTGTTGCATCCACCTCCAGTGTTTTCATTTCTTGAAATTATTTGAAATGTATTCAAGTGGTATTATTAGAATACCTTTATGGAAATAGGTCACAGGATTAATGCCAAAAATAGGAGAATATTAAGTTGCAGTCCTCTTTCCTTCTTCAGTCAGATAAGCACAATCTAATATATTTTCTGAAGGCAAAAAAAGTTGAAAAGTTAACAAGATTCTTAAAACCCAAAATTTTAAGCTTGTTAATATGAGAGGGATTGATATCTCCAACTATCAGGACAAAAGCTCTAGGATGATCTATTCGGAGCCCTTTAACAAGTCCTTGCAATTTGGATTCAGCAAGTGATCTTTGAGTTGAAGGTCTAATATAAACATTTATTAAAATAACAGTCGTGTATTCTCGTGTTAAGAATACTGGTCTAACCAGAACTGACAATACTTGCAATCCACTATCCATATTGTTAAAACACTTCTCACTGAAGTCAGCAATTCAAAGGCCTTCTGTTGTATTCCATAATAATTTAATGGCATATAATTTTATTTCAGTTTACATATGCATAAATAAATAGAGCAAGCAGTTTGGCAACTTCTACAACGGAACAACAATGACGAAATAAGTGTCATTAATGAAGTGAACAACTGGTGTTCACAACATGGAGCAGCGTTGAACGTTAATAAAACCAAAAATTACTATGTCATTCTTGAACAATTTTGACTCCCCACCCCAATGTGAGTAGAAATGTAATTAAACAAGTTTCATCAACTTCTTTACTAGGTATTGAGTTGCAATCTAATTTGAAGACATATCAATAATATCATAACAAAGACGGCGAAAATACTTCATTTTATACATGTTTTGAAACTGTGTGGAATTCCAGCTAAAGACATCAACAGTTTATGTATCTATTATTAGATCTGTCCTCGTGTATTGTGTTCCATTTTTGCATTTTTCTATTACCAAAGCCCAAGCCAATGATATTGAGTATATCCAAACGCGTGTTAAGAAATACCTATTCCCTCATCTTAGTTATCACGAAGCACTCCGTATCACGAATCTCAAAACACTGGCTGAGTGTAGAATACTCCAATGCAATCGCCAATGGGAACAAATGCAAAATGTCAGAAATATACTTCATCAACAACTACCTTCGTTTTCAGATCCATTCTACAACTTTCAAACTCACCAAAACGTGCACTTATCTATTTTATATCTTTTTATATGTCACTATTATTCAACCTAATGGTTGCGAGCGACATGAAATAAATCCTTCTCTCTCTCTCTCTATTTCTTTCTCTCTCTCCCTCTAAAAAAAACATTAAAGAACAAGTGAAAATTTCATAAATTTATTATGGCAAGATTCAGGTGATATATATTTATATACCATTTGAAACTATTAAAAATACAAGATTTTTTATATATTTTGCAAAAAGATAAAATTTTTGACTAAATTATGTATTTTTTCCAAAAGGTAACATTAAAACTTAGTTTTGAATTGATTTTGTAAAAATTATGATTTAAGATTGTTTAAAATGGCTGCCTGAGAACATGTTGCATAAATTAGCACACTCGAGCGTGTGCAAATGTAAAGGTTTGTTGGATTGCAATTGTGATATCTTAATGTTTTTATCCTTTTTGGTTTGATAGTCAATATATCAATATTTTGTAAGAAAAAATTTGTTTGGACACTATAGTGATTATTATTTGAGAAATAGTTAAAAATCAGTACTTAATTCTTCATATATTTCGAGTGATTTACAAAACTCCAATTATTGATTCATATGTATTAAATACCCAAGACATTGTAAATATTTTTCTAACGCTAGTGCAATATATTTGCGTTTATTTTTAATAAATCAAATTTGCGTTATTGATATTTGAGAAGTTCTATCCTCTAAGCTTGTGATTGAGGTAATATTGATTAATTTAGCATTTTATGAGAAGTGTTTGGTCTTTCAGAATCAATTTTGAATAAAACATATTAGAAAATAATTCAAATAATCCATTTTGTCTAAGTCAAGTGCGAATATTTTTCATGTCTTGATGAAAGCGTCAAAACATTTAGTTAATAGCAAGCCGTTTACGGAATTTCTAATCTCGATTTATTTCGAATATCACATTATGAGGAAAAGTTTCCACGCCATTTCCAGTTTAATTCTCATTAATAGAAATAAAAAATTTTGTAAATTAGCTAGACAATCATATTTTTTCTTGGATTCAAAAGTACATCAAAATTTATGAACTACAAGCATTTAGCATGCATTGGCGCAACAATTATAAGGGACAATTTCAAGAAAGTCATCATTACAAGAAATAAGCTGAATTGAGAAGATGTACCTGTTGTAGAAATACAACAATTATCTTGCAAAATGAAAATTCCATGATCTTTAGTGTCATCAAAATTTTTTTCAACAGCATTTGATATTGACACGTGAACACTTGCTCTAGCAGTTTGTATGTAGTGACAGAAATATAACTGCTGTTACATAGGATCAGAGATGGAAATGGGGCAGACTTTTTGAACTGCTCTTCCTTGCCCCACAGACATTGTGCCTTGGACCATTTCCACGTGTTGACATTTGCCATATATTGCCCCACGCTTTACGTTCTCACATCAAATTGTCCACAAAAAATTCTGCTCCAATATCTACTTGCGATATTTTGCTGCCCCATATGTGTTCTATGAAATTTTTCATAGCAATACACCACACCAAATATTTTGAATCATTTCTGCCTAGACGATACAGAATCATTTTTCAAGTGCAATCTCTACTATTTCTACAATAGGAAACGAATAACAAAAGTGATGCCAACGCATATTACAAGCAAAATGAAAGTATATTTTAACTCAAAAAAGATTTTTAAAAACCTAATATTTTATGCAATATATTTATGAAGGTGTAATTGTACTCCTTCCAGTGTACTTGCAAAGCCCATTGACCACAAATCAGATAAAAAAGTTCATGTTGATACTATTGAATATAGTCCAATTAAAAAGCTAAAATGAATGGTAGTTCATTTTTAAAAGAGCCACTTTTGTAATCTCTAAAATTGCCAATTTTTTTATTCCGTTTTATGTAAATCTATGCTTTGAAGTTTTACTTTCACTTGATCAATACAAAACATGCTCAACTTGCACTACTACATAATTTTCGGAAAAATTATATTGGCAGACCAAAATTGTTAGTGCAGCTTTTTTGAACTTTTAAAATTTATGCATAAGCTTAATTATTTAGCTGAAATTGCTTCGTATAGCATAACAATTTGATAACGAACATTTGATAGCTTATATAAGTTGATCTACATTGCGAAAATCAAGGTGACTAAATAATAAATTTATTTCAGTGAGATTTTTGTGTATTTAGTTCATGATATATACCTTGCCAGAAATAACAAAATAAGGTATAAAGTAATAAACATCAAAACATTTTCATTTTTCCCAATTCAAATGCAATAAATTTTCGATTTGGTTTTCTCAGATATTTGAATAAAAATATATTATATATATATATATATAGTATATATATATATATATATATATATATATATATATATATATTACATAAAAATGCTTTAGTTAATCTTTTATTAAAGTTCAAACGATGACCATGCAACTAACTGAGAAAACCTGTACACTGTATTGTACTCTTTACAGTCATTGTTAATTGTTACATTAAATTGTTTGTTGCTATCAAACTTTGTTATATAGAGCATTGATTGTAATCAATTGATAGTAAATTCGCGTAGCCTTGAGTTGCTACTAGATTATATTGCATTATGAATTATCTAGCTAGATAATTATTTTCAATAGTAAGGATGTACTGGTTGAGGAACAGCTCGATCGGCCTCTAATCGACATTGTAGGCTAGGTGTAGGCATGAGCTGAGTAAGTAATGATTTCTAGTTACTTAAGTTTGCACAATTTTTTTTGCACTTTCTCTTTCATCAGTTGCACTTTCTTTTTCTTTTCATAGTTTGATATCGGCCTGATGGCCAATATGTCCCCTTTCTCAGTCCTCCGTTTTATCTTGAATAAAGTAGACTGTAAATCCGAATAGTTAAACCTTCGCGCACGTTGCACGTTTGTGTACAATACTCCTTAAATATGGCAGTAGTGATCTGAAGAAATAACATGCCTATTCCCCCACATAATCAAACGCTTGTTAGAAAAAATTTGTAACGAATACGTTCATGAGTCTTAGCCTTTCCATATTTACGAAATATGAAGCTACGACAGAAAGTAACATTTCCAATTTTTTCAGCTTTTTAAACATTAACAGAAAAAAACTAGTGCAAAATATATGATAGAAGGCTTGTTTGGCACTACTTATTAGCAACGGTGTGTGCAAGATCAATAAGTAGTGATACTCGATGCAGGATTTTCTGACGGGGACATCTTAGCCATGATCAAGTGAGTGAACAAATGCGGAGCGGCGAAGCCAATGGAAAAATTTTGGAATTAGACCCTACCTAAACATGCATTTTACGGTCTTAGTTTTTAAATTTTTTAAATATTTTGCTGAAATGTTTTGAATTAATCTAGCGGGGGGGGCATTCCACCATGTCCCCCTCTTGCGTACGCCACTGACTATATGAAAGGGTCGCTAGAATCAATTGATTGTGGTAGAAAGCAAGCAACAAACTTGGTCTAATTGAGTACGTTAATAACCTCTATTTAGTGATTAATTTTTGTATAATCAAATTTCGAACACAGTAAGAAATTACATAAAGAAAAATAGCCTTTGTGAATTAAGCTATAAATCGTTATGGTCAATCAGTTAAGTATTAGGGTTCTATATCCTGAAAGCTATGGCCATATATTAGTTATTTATATAGAAAGACATCATTGAAGATTTAGTATTGCCACTACTTCAATATAAACTTTAATACACTGATATAGTTTGTTATTGCAAAAATGATGGACTAAATTGAAATTTAAACTTTGAAAATTTTTACAAATACTTTTTAGAGATAATGGGTGAATTTTCTAGGCGCATTTTTTGAAGCTATAATCGTAATTCAATGCAAGCCGAATAAGAATGATGCTGTGCAATACAATCTCAAATGAATATAATTCTACAGCTGAGCCTCCAATATCACACCGTGTGGTGCTGAATAGCTATGTAGAATGGACATGGAAATTAAAATATTTGGCATATTCAAAATATTGACAATTACACTAACAAAAATTTTGAAAAAAGAATTCCAAAACTCAAGCTGGTTCCTTTCACTAACACAAATTGGCTTCTTTCATTTCTGCTTTTGAAAATACCACTAAAATTATTTTGCTGCAATACTTTCCATAATATTATTATAATTCGGGAATTCTTGTCATTAAGCTATTTGCAAATACTGGTCAACATTTTTTAGTTTTAGATGTACGCATTGAACACCATGTTCCTGCACCTGAAAAGTCGCAAGCGTTTCTTCTTAACCCCTTCAGTACCATCAAGGTATTGGTTTGTGCCATGCTATAACCCAAAAAACTTTATTAGATAGTTGGTAGAAGGTGTATGTTTACTAAGCGCCAATTATCTTTTACGATGTGCCAGTGCACAGCCCAAACAACTGCAAACCTACTTATAACTAATATTATCTAACACGATATAGTCTCGTGCTGGCGCATAATATGGAGTGCTCAAATCACGAGATTATCTCGTGATGGTACTGAAGGAGTTAATAAAATTTCCATTTGTCAGACAGTTAAACCTGTATCTTACAATTTGAATTTTGCTGTTTTTGCTTGAATTTATGATAAATGAGTTGCTTAATAAATTTAAGGTTTACTTTCTTTATTAGGCCTATGACTTATTTTACTAATCTAACCTAAAACCTTCGTCCAAAACCCCAAACTAAGAACCCCCCAAGCCCCAAGAGTAAGAAATGGTTCCATATACTCTGAATCACGACTCATTGCAATCAATTAAGCCATTGGCTGACTGTAAATTTTTGAAAAAAAATTGGAGAAGGCCTCATTCATCTGCAAAATGACCCGACAGCTTGAAATTCTTATCCATTATCTAATATGATTTGGACGATGTGTCAATCCTGATTGTAATATATTATTATTTAGCATTCATTCAGAAATATAAGCTTTAACTCAGTGTAGGAGCTGATATTCAACAATTTATCCATATTGAGCACTTCACAATAATTCAGAGCAATTTCTTAGTCTAATTAGGTTTCAAGAATGCTTAATATTGAATTCAAATTTTGATCAATACCAACTAAATTATGCAGTCACAAACAGATGTTTACAAATTTTTCTTCAGCTACATTCAAAATAAAAAAATGTCAAAATCATTATAATATGAAACATTCAATCAATAATATGGAATAATGTTTTCTTAAAAACTGCAAATTTTTTTTATAAATATTAACGATGTGTATCTTATGCTTATGTGTATGCCAGACGCTTCCAAAACAAATGTAAGATAAATTCAATGCCTAGTGTTTCTTAACAAGAAACAATTAAAATTCTAATGGTTGAAAATGATTATTATCTGTTAATGCTTTGTTTTGAATCAATTGAATTGCTTGTTTCTCTACACACACCCATTATATAAAATTTTCTTCACAACCTGGAAATAGAGGAATAGTTATAATGTAATGTCGGCGATTATAAATCCTTTTTGTATTATTTCTAACTGAATGCGGTGGTAAATGAATTATATTGATTATTCATAGTTGATAATCAACTCACAAAATTGGTCGATGAAGTGTATCTTATATTTGATTTGAATAAAGTTCTGACTTGTTGAAAGGAAACATGTAAACAATAGCAGAACTGCACATTGGAATTAATGAATTTTGCCGATATATATATATATATATATATATATATATATCTCAACTGTCACTTGAGTTTGAATATGCTCAAAACAGAAATTTTTTCCAATTTGGTTTGAGTCTGCCTTCAATATTAGCTAAATAAAGCACCTAAGCATCTCTATCTTTATGAAATTTTCAAGTGCAAATTCTATAAATTGATTTTTTTAGTATAACTGAGACATCCGTTATTATTATTATACTACTTTTATACTTTTATTATTATTATACTTTTATATTTTCCTAAGATTTTCTGCCCGGTAGTATGTTCCATCTCTGCCGCCTGGTGAAGGGAATGAAACTATCGACTATAAAAGTCTAAGCTATTGTAATGCTCTTAAATAATTATACTATATATATAATATATATTAAAAATGTCATTACCTTTATACGTTGTTGCGGAATTAAGGAGATTTTGCCTACAGTCTTATGACGTCAAGTGTTATTGATATCAGTATCTACATGTCTGATAATTCAGTGGAATTTTAATGAACGCAGGGGGCACTAAGTTTAAAACTAGTGCTCAAAACAATAAAATTATTCCGCCCCACAGTTTCGACTTTAACCCTTTGAGGCTTGGTGCCATTCATCTATTTCCCATCTAAACAAATCCGTTTATCTAACTGTTATAATTCACAGTTCATTTGTATTTTGCATGACTAATCTTATGATAATGGCAATTTAAGATATTTATAAATTTTCAGCCAATTTGCTAAATGCTCCTCAAACAATATGTCTTTTCTACGTGTGCATGATATTCCTGTTTGATCAATCTGGTCACTGATTTGGAAATAAATATCATTGAAAGAATCATGTGGTTAAGAAGGGCGTTTGTCCATCAATATATGTGCAAAATACCATATTGATCCTAGTTACTTACCATCCATTTTGTAACAATAATTAATTGACTCCATTAGGAACTGCTGGTAAATATATGTACCACCAGAGTAGCGTCTTTTCAAAATTTCATTTTGCCAATAGGATGCTTTTTACACCATCTAATTAATTCAAATCATACGCTTTTTACCACTAATTCAGCTTAAGTTTCCTTATGGACTTCAAAGGTTTAACCAAAACCGAGATTGTTTTACCCTAATTTTATACATTTTGTAATGTAATTTGAGGAAAACATAAAACAAATAAAGGAAACCTTTCAAATATTTTCAGTGATTGAATATTACTAGGCGTATCTGACATGGACCGAAAATTTATTACCTCAACCTGAAAAAGATGCTAGGATTTTGCGAGTGGTAAATATTATGTGCGCGTGCCCTCCCATTATTTTAAATGTAAACGGGTGGCTTAAATTGAATTTGATGTCTAACCAGCCTTATTTGTGTGTGTGATTTTTTCACACTACAGATAAAGTCTGTTGTGTCTCTCAACATACACAACACAGCACAACACAACAGAGTAACAAATTACACAATGTTTACAATTTGGGTAAACTTGTGAGCATTAATATTAAACCTTTATGTGCATAACGAAAATCATCACCATCATCATCATCATCCGCCTCATAAGCTTTAAAAAAATTACCATTATTAGTAAAACCTAAAGAAAGTACTAATAACACTGCGCACAACTCGCAGTAAACAGGGCAATATACTGTGGTTTGTTAATTGAGATCTCACAGAGAGAGAGAGCTCGATTTAGTTTAAGTGGCATACAAAATTGAAGTCCTTTTTGCATATTTATAGCATATGCAAGGTCTTTGAATCGGGTTTTTCATATTTTTCTGTGCTTGTCAATTAGAATTTTGTTAGAAAATGCATGAAATCAAAATTGGAAAAATTTCGAAAACATCTGATTTTGGATCAAAGTAGGATGATTAGAAATTTATATATTTGGATGGGAAGGAAGGAATGGGCAGCAAAATTTTCATAAAGCACATTTCTTTAAAATATTTTCTGAAAACTTTAAGAAAAATTTCTGCCACTAGCAATGTTTTAATCTGATATTGATATTAAATACTACAAAGCATTATTTGATGCACATGTGCTCTAGCATTCTTCGAAGCGCCATGTTAGCTTAGCCATGAATCTCAACCTATGGGTATCTGCAGCTTTTACATCTCTACTAAAAGTGTTAGTGAAACTATATTAACCCTTAACTTATTACTGTAGCCATCTGGTTTCATTCGGTTTTGATCACATTTTCAAATATTTTTCACTGAGTCCATTAAGAAATTGGGAAATACGTGGATAATGACACATTTATATGAAAATATGCTTCCATATCTGGTAGACTATTGAGCCAAATATTTACTTTGTTTAAAGTACATTAAAATCTTAATTATTTTTCAAGGAATTGAATTTTATTAGAACTTTCAAATGCTTGCCATATCCCATAGTACTTAGACGATAGGGTAGATTAATGCTTTTGGTAACAGCAATGTCAGACGTGAGCTTCAATGGTTCACGATCTAGCATAGCTTTACAACAGCAATGAATGACGAGATTATCCTCGATCTTGTGTTTGCAGATTTTAGATATTTTCACTAGTTCGTGAACTATAGTGTTTATTAAAATTAAATATTGTGAGAAATTGCACTATATTGAGTTGTGCACTATATAACAGCTAAAACTAAACAGTACTGCAATATTTAGGTCATTTGTGAATTTCCTAAAAGTTTCTGATTGACTTCAAAATTTATTGAACTAATTGTATAAAATATTTAGAAAATGTATTTTAAACTTGCCATTTTTCAAGAATATCGTAAGATTACCTCCACATAAATAACTTAAATAATGATATTGTATTTTCTTTATTACATTGCATAAATAATAATACGGGGCTTTTTAGTAAGTTTGAAAACAAAGATCATAACATATAGATCAGATATATTTTGGGTAAAGGTAAAACTGTAAACTTTGTGACACTGGGTTTTCATATTCCACATAACACGTGTTTTGTACACAACAAACTTCAATTTTGCTACACAACACACAATGGCAAGCCTGTGTCTAAAAACTAAGAAAACCACCGGACCTTAGACATTAGACTAAAATTTTCAAGGTATATTATAAAGGCAAATACTTGTAAAAAAACTTAAATGAAAAATATACAAAATAATAATATTCAGATAAGTTTCGGCATTCATTGGGCCACACGCAAAGCACTAAACAATCCGAAAATTTTTTGTCATGCAATAGAATAAATTGTGGTACACTGATGTACACGTACGTTTGCATGTGTATTGTTTCTGCCTTAGTGCGTCAATCTAAGTAAGGCAGAGGGATCTTTTCAATATTCAATAGTATTATTGGTCCAAAGACAATGGAGTATTTAAAGCATTACCATCCTCTCTATCTTTGCATTCCTATATATATATATATATATATATATATAAACCTAAACTTTAAGCAAATTATAAAGCATATTAATGAGATTTCTTTTACTACGGTTTTAATTCATAACCTCGTCTGCTTAATTATGAAGTTATATGTAATTTCAGCATTGTATTCAACTCATTTTAGCACTAGCTAGAAATTTCCGTTAGCATTACATTAAAAATTGTATCGCATAAATTAAGTTTCAAGTATTGCTTCCCACTATTTCGTTACAAGTGTGCTAATTAACGTCATTCGAATAAAATTCATATATTTAAAAATAAATATCACTTTAAGCAGTTATCATTTTATCGCTCACATTTTCAAACGTATTTTGCAATTCACATTAAAAATTCTAATATAAATTACTGCTCATATGTGGTACGCATTGATTCCTAATTTTATAATTAACTATATTCAGTATTCAGATCTGCAGCTTGCATATTAATGCAGCGTTTGTTAAGCGTCTACTAAATATCATGCAGCAAGAATGACTGAACAGTTGGAAATGGAATCTACATATTCACCAATGAAATTTTTGAAGTGCTCATTAAATTGTATACAACTTTTCCATAAATGCTCTTAAAAATTCTCACCTTATAGTAGAAATGAAAATATAGTATCGTCCCACAATGTAAATATAGAAAAGTATATACTTTCAAAAGGTGGGCAGTTACCCCTTTCGACATATTATCAAACATAAATAATCAGAACTAAGAGCCATCTATCGAATAAATATTGCACTAAATACAAGCAATTCGACAATCAAAATGTATTTCCCGTCAATGATTTAGATCTTCAAAATGATTTTTATTTGTGGGAACTTTTCTACCATCTATTTGTATTTTATATTTATATTTTTTATATTTCATATCTTTATTTCATGTCTATAGCAGTGCAACAAATACATATTTATAAAAATATATATAAAAATGATGTACAAATCTACAAACTAAAGATACTTAAAATAAATCTAAAAAAGCACAAACTACAAATTTAAAAAATTAAATAAAAAAGAGTTAAACTTATACTTTTGGCCATGGAAATTTTGAATGTCCGTATTTACATTGGTTTGTCAACAAATTTTCCTTCAATAGTTTTTTAAATGTTCGTATATTATGTTCTTTTCTTATCTGTAGTGGCAACTTTTTCCAATATTTACAAACTATAGGTGTTAATGCGTCTCTCCAAAACTTATTCACTACTTTTACTCTGCATGTCAATTTATTTGTTCTGTTATTTACGCTAACATTGTTGAACAAATGATTTTTTGTTGAACAAAGGATTTTTTTTTAACAATTTGAAACATTTCTATTAAACTTGCATACATAGTACAATAAATTATAATAAATTATAAGTATTTTTATCAAATAGATTTAGCCCTTTCTGCATGCCATCATTTCTGTATGTTATATACATGATATTGTGGAATATGCAATGTCATCTATTAAAATTGATATTTTTTTATAATTTAAAATATTAAAAAAGTAATTTTAACTAATATTTGTACAGTTTTAAACATATTCTACTTAATTTTACAGAATGTAAAATACTAGCACATGATTTGAATTGGTGTATGAACATAAAGTAAATAATCAACATCCTTGGAAATAGACTTTCACTCATAATGTTAGAATGCTCATTAAAAATAAATAATTTAATACCAAAATTGACTGTTAAAATAAATTATTAAACGCAAATATAGCATGTCAGTACATATAAAACAAAAACAACTGAACATTAATATTCAAAATTACAAAAATCGCAACAAATTAAAAAACACAAAGTAAAAATTGAAAATTAAATGCAAACATAAGAAAAATACATGAACACTGGAAATCAGGTATTAAAAAATATGTTATACCATTCTTCAGACTGTTCAGGCAAATTACCAACTGATATGTGGCAATAACCAATTAGCCTTTTTTCAGTAAACTGTCTTTTATCCCATACCGTACAGGACAGCACTTTTGTTAGCAATTCGCATTTTTGCAAGGAAAAGAAAAACTAAATTAAGTTGGATATAAATTAATATAATTTCCTTGAATAATTTATAGCAAAATCTCATCTTTTCAAGAAATAATTAGTATTATTCTTTTCCTCTATTCACAATCGGAGGCTATGGATAACATCATTGATAGGATATTTATTTAAATTTACCAAAATAAAGCATAAATTTATATCTCAAACTCATCTCCTGTGCAACGAAAGAGCCAATTATCAGTTTAAAACAGGAGTATTTATTCTATTATCTTTTGAAAATGCCTATAATTTTGCCAGTATTTATAGCAATATTCAGATTATTCCATTATGTACAACGTTTCTTAATGTACATAAATCTTTAAAAATTTATTAGTTTTTATTGAATTGACGATATTACTGTATAACATTTTAAGAATCACATTTGATTATCATCTTGAGACATTTTCCTCAATACGAAATAATTATTTAAAGCTATTCAATCAATTGAAAGCATTAACTTTCTCGATAAATTACTACTTGTACGCCTTATTATATACAGACAATTGTGAGGAGAGATTGAAATGAAATTGTAAAAATAGATCAACCCATTAGCAATGCGATCTATAACGACATGCATTTTGCTAGTGACTAGTGTATCCACCGATCTATATCTGAATTGGTACTACAAGTTGAATAAAAAGGCTAAGAAGAATATTAAAAATAACTTTGATTTTAAGTAGTACAATTTCTGAATGGATTAACGAAAATAAGTTATAACTAAATATGTTTAAATCAAAGCAA
The DNA here is from genome assembly GCA_900660155.1 of Hofstenia miamia. Lineage (NCBI taxonomy): Eukaryota > Metazoa > Xenacoelomorpha > Acoela > Hofsteniidae > Hofstenia > Hofstenia miamia. Next base: position 297,744 of record CABFPE010000115.1, on the reverse strand, counting down.
ATTGCTGTTAGTGTTTATAGTAAACTATTACCTGATAACTCCAAATTTTAAGAATAAAGTAAAGGTAAAGAATTATTGAAATTTAATTGAAGACGCAATGTATCCCAATGCCTTAAAACGCTTACATTACTTAAGAATTTTAAAACTCTTTGTATTTCAAATTTTGTTATGAAGTATTAAAGTGAATAAAACTTAGTATTATGTGTCCCTTGCATTTGTTTGATTACCTGACGCGAAGCATTTTGACAAAAGATCAACAAATCTGTTTATACATGTATTTATAAAATAGAGAATGATTGCTAAAACAAGTAAACTTTTCAAAGTCATCCACTCCGTTTTTGTATGTCTCAAAACTCAAGAAAGTGCTATTCATTTCCTTCAAAGATATATGGTAACTCTTGTTCTTGTAATATATATGTATTAAATATACGTTAGCACAAAGATAACAACAACAACAGCTACTCCTACTAAGAAATAATGCATGTCAACTTTGATAACTATCAAGAAGTAACTTCAATTTTTTAAAGGAAATGCCTAATGTAAATAAATTATTAAACTGAAACTTTCATATATATATATATATATATATATATATATGTATATGTAGTATTTATTTGTCTGTTTATTTTAGCAATAAATTTGCTTGACTCTATATATA